>JAJPUD010021424.1:0-23082 GCA_023553655.1 Myrmecobius fasciatus | reverse complement strand
CAAGGGCCCTGGGACCCAGGATGGCATGGTTTTACTGTGTCACTCTCAAGCAAGGCCGCTGAGGGGGCTTGGCTATTGTGCCCGCAGAGGGGGTGAACTACCTGACCAATTCTGCCCTTCGGGGAGCTCTGAAGGCTGCATGGCCAGGCCTCTGTTCCCCAACAGCTGGGTTCAGAGCTGCTCTGGCTCTTCCTTCAGAGGTGCCCTGGGCACCTTCTGTTTGCCCTCTTGGAAAGAGAAAGTGGCAAGAAGAAGGTTGGATGGGCAGGAAAGTACTGAAGAGACTTAAAAAAAAAACCCTTTATTTATACAAAAGAAGTCTCACTGCTGACCTGCAGCCAGGTTAAGGAGGAAGGCTGGGAGGGGGCCGCTGGGCCCATCTTTGGGCCCTGACAGCAAGGACAATCAAGGGGCAGATGTTGGCTTGAAGAAGGCATTGAGTGTCAGCTGTTGGCGGCGGCGGCTGGGCCCAGGCTCAGGGTTTGAAGTGGCAGGATCTTGGGGGTTTTTGGAGGCCTGAAGGGGGAGCCAAGAAGATGGGGGTCCCTGGCAGCCGGAGGAGACTGGCAGCATAGAACCCTTGTCCCAAGGCTACCCAACATGCCAGGAGTAGCTGGCACAATGTAAAAATGGGCCTGGGTCTGCGAGCACCAAACTGAGACTGACTTATGAAGGAACTCTGGGCAAGGGTCTTGATCATCCCAAACCTCAGTTTCCTCCCTTGTCAAATGGGCTCCCAGACTCCTTCCCAGATTTGTGGTAGGGTGGGCCAGAGTCAGACTCAGAAACTTCCGAGCTGTGCCAGCCTGGGCAAGCCTCCTGCCCTCTCTGGGCCCTGATGTTCTACAAGGTGGGTACAGGCCCAGGAACTCACCTTCTTGTTCCCTGAGTGCTGGCCCTCAAACAGCCGGAGGACCTGGCAGGGTGAGAGGTGGGTGAGCAGCCTTAACCCCCAGCCCAGCCCCACCGCTCCCTGACCTGTCCTCCCCTGCCCCTGGGTACCTTCTTCATGGCCGTGGGCACAGCAGCTGCCTGGAACTCAGCCCGGGTCACCCAGCGGGCACCCGATGGGGGCAGGCCTGGGGGCTGCGCTTCCAGGGCCAGGCTGTACACCACGTACGTCTGCCGAATGTGGGAGAAGATGTGGACCACCTGGGGAGAGCGGGGGATTGAGCAGGGGCTGCTGGGGGCCAGCTGCACAGAGACCCCTCCGGCCGCCGCTCACCTCGCCAAGCCGCCGCAGGCTCCTCAAGGGGAGGGGGCCGCCCACGCAGGCCCGCAGCGCCTTCAGCAGGGCCTGGCGCTGGACAGACTCGGAACCTTCTGCTGGCACAGAGGGGAACTCCCAGAGGCCGGCCAAGAGGCCTGCAAGAAGGGCAAGAGCCCGTCAATGCTCCCTGGTCGCTCCTCTGCTTCCTGCATCTCCAATGCAGAGTGTGCCAAGGGGGCCAGCCCCACAGAGGAGGAGCTGAGACCTCAGGGGCAAGCACTGCCCGGAGGCCACCAAGGTCCGATCCCCGGCCTCAGGAGTCCCAGCCGGCGCCTGCGGCACCTACCTGAGCCGGCTTCCATACCTGAACTCGGCCTCTGCACCAGTAGGAAGCGGCCGGTCTCGGGGCCCGGCTGCTGAAGGACACAGAGGGCTGTCCGCTGCTCGCGGGGGGCTTTCCGGGCTGGCTGGCGGGGAAAGTTGGCCACACCAAGGTCTGGACGCCACGGCTCCGAAGGGGGCAGGCACAGGGGGCACAAGCCGGGCTTCCTGGGGGCTGAGATGAGACAGGCTGGGGCCAAGGTTTGGGGGCAAGGGGCCGGATGCCTGGACACAGCCTCCCTAAGCCGGGCCAGGCCCCCGTGGTCGGCCAGGGGTGGGGAGACCCTCACCACACTCCTCCACGTCCAGGGTCTCTGGCTCTGGGCTGCCCAGCAGCCTCCGGGACGCTGCCGCCTGCTCTCTCTCCACCTGCGGTGGGGATGGGGCACTTAGCTAAGGCTCTGCGGGCCCCGCTGCCTCCCTCTGTCCCTGCCCCGGGGGTGCTCACCCTCTTCTGGGCCTGACAGAAGCCCCTCACGGGGCACTCGGGGCACAGCGGGCCTCGGGGGGTGCAGACCGTAGCGCCCAGCTCCATGGCTGCTTGGTTGAAGTCCCCGGGTCGGGCTGGGTCCACCAGCTGCTGGGCCAGGCTCCTGCAGGACAGCTCCGTGGGCAAGAGCTCCTGGAGCCCACGCTGCCCAGGAAGGGGCCACTTCCCTGTCCGTTCGCTGCCAGGCTTCCCTCCCACTGACCCAGGATCTGCCCTCAGCCCCAGGCACGGGCTAAGCCGGCTCAGCCTACCAGAGATGGTGGGTGACAAGGGGGCTTCCCGGGTCTGCCCCAATGGCTCGTAGGCGGCACAGGACGCGGGTCACGTTCCCATCCACCACCCCAGTCGCCTGGCACAGAAATGACCGTTACTCTTCGCCCTGGTGGGAGGCTCCCTGCCCTCGTAGCCCTGGGAGCGAGGCCGGAGCACTCCCTGACCTGGCCGAAGGCGATGGAGGCGATGGCACCGGCCGTGTACCTGCCCACCCCGGGCAGCAGCTTCTGGAGCATGTCTGCTGTTCGGGGTATGTGGCCCCCCAGCTCCTCCACCACCTGGGGGGAAGAAAACCCCGAGTTATCCTCCTTCCCAGCTCCCAGCCTAACGTGGAAGGGAACTGAGGCTGGCGCGGGGACGAAGGCGGCTGCGCGCTTCGTAAGCGTCGCCTCTGTGGTCACACAGCACGCCGGAGCTCAGGCGCAGCGCCACTTCGTGGCCTCCTGGGGACTAGTGGGGCCCGGGCCTCCCAAATCTCCCACCCTAGACCCAGCCCGGGGCTCTGGGTCCCGCCTCACGCGACCCTCACCTTGCGCACGCCTTCCTGCAGTCGCCGGCCCCGCGAATAGTAACCCAGGCCGGCCCACAGCTGGTTCACCTCCTGCCAGTCGGTGGGTAAGACAGAAATGCCCACATCAGGGGACAGGAAGACCCCCAAGCGCCAACCCCACCCCACCCCCAAGCCATTCTCACCTCCAGGGATGCCCCAGCCAAGTCCTGCAGCGTCGGCCACTTCTGCAGGCCTCGGGAGAGACAGAAGAGGTCACCCCGAGAGCCAGCCCCTCCCCTCCCTTGGGGGCTCCCCTTGAGGAGGGTGTGGGCCTATGATCTCCCCCCCCCCCCCCCGTGCTGGGGATGCCAGGGGCAGACATTAGGGTCCGCCATCTCGGCCGTGGGGGGGGAGGGGCACTGCTCTGGCGGCGGGCGTCACCTGCATCCACCTGATGTAGTAGCCAGTAACTGTGGCAACCTGGGTCTGCTGGAGCATGATCTCGGACACCCAAACTGCAGGGGGAGGGGAGAGTCAGAGCAGAGGCCGTGGGACCCCCGTCCCCACGTCCCGCTGCGGCCCGGCCCAGGCTCTCACCGGCGTACGCCCTCCGGTCTGGGTCCGGCTCTTCCGTTGCCTGCGGACAGGTGGGGAGCAGGAGCTCAGGCAGGGGGCTGAGCCCAGCCCCCTCTTCCTCCCGGCCCCTCCCCACGGCCAACACATACCCTCCTCCTCCAGGGCAGGTCCCGCTTGGCCTGGTCATACCAGCTGAGGAGGCTGGCCCGGAACCCGACGACCTGGTCAGCGGCGCCAAACACATGGTACGGGGACAGCTGGCTGGGGGTCCCTGGGTCTGCGGGGGGTGGGAGATGCTTCAGGGAACCAGGAGTCGCCCCTGCCTCAGTTTACTCTTCTGTAAAAAGATCCCCAAGGGTCCAGGCCACCCTCAGGCGTACCTCCTCAGATTGTGGCTCACGGCCCCACGGGGGGCTGAGGGTCTCCTGGCCTGCTGGGCCATGCTGGCTTCCCCCACACGCAGACACCTTCCCAAAGTGGGCCACCTTACCTGCGTCCGGGCTGGGCTGCCCCCTGTGCCTGGGGCTTTCTGCCCTGGCCTTTCGGGGCCTCTTCATGAGCAGCTGGGGGTCCTGGGTCAGTCAGTCCCTGGGTCCTGTGGCTCAGCCTCCTCTTCCTCCTATGTGGGGACACAGAGGCAGCTGCGACCTAGGTCAGGGATGGCCAGTACTTGGACTGACAGCTGGGTGCCGAAGGTAATAGTGCCGGGGCCAGCCCAGGTCAGGCTCAGTCTCAGGGCCTGGGCCAGACCCCAGGGCTAGGGCGGCCTTTAAAGCCCCCCAGTCCCAGGAGCTGTGGTCTAGGCTCAGGCCTGGCCCTGGTCCCGCCTCCGGGCGACCCCCCCCTCTGCACCTGACACAGGCCGCAGCTGGGGATCCCCCAGGATCAGGAGTCAGTCCTCCTTTCTGGGCCCAGGCTCCCTGGCCGGCTGTCCTCCTCATGTGCCACCCTCGGGCGCCAGCCCTAGAAGCTAGCGGGGCTCCTCCAAGCCCTGAGGTGAGATCGGGCCCGCCCTCCCTCTCCCCACCCCAGGCTGCCCAGTCTTCTGGGCATCCACAGCACGTGGCTCGGCCCGTCCACCCGCTCGTGGCCTGGGTGACTCCCCGCGACCCTTCCTCATGGAACCTCCAGAGCAGGAGCCGCCTCAGTTTCCCTTCCTGCACAAGGGAAGGCACAGATACCTTCTCCAGGGCGGACGCCTTGGGCGCCTATGTGAACAGTGGTGGACAAGTTGGGGGAGACCAGCGGGGGGTTAGGTAGATTCATCTAGCTTGGGAGGGATGGATGAGGGGCGGGAGGGGGGACAGAGCAACCAGGAGAACCTGTGGGCGCAGGACAGCCCCTTTTACCATTACCTCTCTGGTTCCCGCGGAAAGCCTCGGGGAGGCGGAGAGCTCTGGCCAATCACAGCCCGACTGGGAGCTCGAGGCGGGGTCTCGACACGGGAGCCAATGGGAGCCCAGCGCACTCCAATCTCGCATCGGGGTCTCGAGGTCCCAGCCTGTCCACCTGTGAGCCTGCAGCACTTTATCAAAGCATTGGGCGTCAGAAAGTCTGGGGCGGGCGCTCAGGCAGAGCAGCCGGCAGCTCTACGCGGAAACGTAGGCCCTGCTCTGGGCTGTTGAGGCGTTATGGCTGCTGGCGCGGAGGCTGAGACGGGGACGGAGGCCGATGCCGAGGCCCCGGAATCCACCAGTGGAATTACAGGGACTAGGCGAAGAAGCCATAAAGGTGAGGGCAAGAGCGGGAGGGAGAAGGGCCAGGAGGGGACGCGGCCGGTCTGAAGTACGCAGATTCAGGCGGGGATGCCGCTGGGGCAGGGGTGACTACAATTCCCAGCGTGCACCGCAATTACATCGGCTTGTGGGGCGCTTCGAAGCTTGGGGGGGAGGGGGAGGGTGTTCTGTGGCCCTGAGGGCAGGGGGCAGTGAAGCATGCCTCGGCCCTGTGGCTTTGGAGGCGGGATAGTGACAAGTCCCAGCGTGCACCGCAGTTTTGTTTCGCTGTGGACTTCGAGGCATGCCGGGAGCTATGGCCTTGGGGCCAGCAAGGCATGCCGGGAGCTGTGGTCCTGGAAGTGGGGTTAGGGAAGGCCGGTAGACTTCCCATGAACTGGAGGTGAAGTTTGGGACGGCATGCCGGCAGCTGGGCCTCTTTTGGCCTGAACTGGAAGGCCCTTTGAGCAATGAAGTTCGCCCTCTGCCCATTTTACAGACGAGGAGAACGAGGCCCAGGGAGAGGAAGGAGCCCAGTGTGGAAGGGGCATCCTTGGCAGGTGGTGGGCACCCCCTTTCCGAATTCCGCAAGCAGGGCTGCTCCCACTACTTGTGTGGGCTAGACTGGACCCGGACCTCAGTTTCCCAATCTGTAAAATGGGGGGGGTTAAGTTGGACGGGGCCTGTGACCAGGCAGGGAGGGACTTCTCCATGGGGAGGGGGGAGGGGAACAAACCTTTTTCCCTTAGGTCACAGGATTCAGTCACTAAACATTTATTAAGCACCTATAGCTGCCCTTGTCAGGGGAGATGCCATGCAAGTGTGAGGTCACAGAAGGGGGGGGTCCTAGCAAGGGAGATGCCATGGGGGAGATGGGCATCCAGGCACGGGGATGCACTGCCTGGGCAAGGCAAGGGAGGCTGGGACCAGCCCAGGGAGAGCAGGAGACGGGTAGATGTCAGAGGTGGCAGGGCAGCCGGCCAGGCCAATGTGGGGGGACCAAAGAGCGCACGAGGGGAGTAATAGATAACCACCCAGTCTGTCTGCTGCATTTATTAAGTGCCTACTGTGTGCTAGAAGGATGGGCTGGACCTGGGTCGTGAAGGACTCAGGAAGTTGTAGGTGTCTGAGTGGTGACGGGTCAGACCTTTGGCAGCTGGAGGGTGGACTGGCATGGGAGACGATGAGGACCCTGGGAGAGAGTGAGGGACGAGCGACCAGAAGGGGCAGGGAAGGTGACCAGAGGCGAGGCAATTGGGGCCTAGGGGGAGGCTGGGCAAGTTGGGGTCACCTCTGGGGTTGCTGGTGATGCCAGGTCTTGGGCATCTTTGCTCCAGGGATGAGGGTCAGAGGGACATGGCCAGGGTTGCCCAAGAGCCCCCACTGCCAGGCTGAAGAGTTTCAGTGCATCAGGCAGGACGACAGCTTGTGGCTTTGGTGGCAGTTCAGTTACCAGAGCAGGAGCCAGCAGGCCCCGGGCTTAGGGGATAGTCTGGCAGAGGAGGCAGGCAGGAACCATGCCCAAAGATGATGATGGGCACATGTGAAGGGCAGTCGCTGTTTGCTGCTATGTAACATGAGGCATGAACTCTACGGCGGATAGCACGCCTGGCCCCGAATTCTAGGCAGGCCTCAGACACAGCCTGGACAAGGCATTAACCTGTCTGCCTCAGTTTCCTCCTTTGTAAAACGGGGATGGTTTCAGGTGCCTCGAGTTTTCCTTGTTGCTGGCCCTTCCTGTGTCCTCTAGACAGTTACATCTTTGGTGCCCGGGGGGGAGGGGCGGGTTCTGACTAGGGCCAGAATGGGCACTCCCAGATTTTACCCTGCCAGGCCCCGTTTTATGCAGGTGTGGAGGTGAGACTTTATGGCCGGGCCCTTGTCCTGGCCTGGGAATGGCTTTTCGCAGCTGGACCCTCTCCTTGGTGGGCGGGCTTTGGGTTTCCGAGAGGGCCTTGGCAGACGCACCAGGCAGCCATTGGGCCCTTCTTTCCAAGCTTGTGTTTTCATGACCATCGCAGGTTTTGCTAACATCTGGCCTGGTTAGGGCTAGCTCCTGGGGTGCAGTTCTGGCCTCCATGGTGCCCATTCCTCCCCTCAGGTGGTGGTATGGAACTCGTGGCGCCTCGTGTTCGGGTGCCTGTGGTGGACGTGCAGGTGGACAACTTCAAGGACATGTGGCCTTCCATCCTCCTGGCTATCAAGACGGCCAGTTTTGTAGCTGTGGACACGGTGGGGGCCGGGGGGTGTGGCAATGTGGTTTGGTGGGGCAGTCGCTCTGGGCTGGGGGGGGGCAAGCTACCTGCCCTCATTCATGGCCTCCTCTGCTTCCCACAGGAGCTGAGCGGTCTTGGGGAGAGGAGGAATTTGATGAATCAGTGAGTTGAGTCCCTGCCCTTGCCCCGGGTGTGCAGGGCTTCACCTCAGAGCTCTGGGGGGCAGCAGGGTTCTGAACAGGGTCTTGTGTGGGCTCCTGGGCAGGGGGTAGCGGGATTCTGAATGGGGGCTGGGCAGGGGGCAGCAGGCAGTGGGGTTCTGAACGGGGGCTTGTGTGGGCTCCTGGGCAGGGGGCAACGGGATTCTGAACGGGGGCTGGAGCCCCTGGCTGGGCTTTCCTTATCCAGCTTGGGGCATCTTCTCTGCCCTCAGTTGCATCGAAGAGCGATATAAAGCTGTGTCCCGGGCAGCCCGAACACGTTCCATCCTCTCCCTGGGCCTGGCCTGCTTCAAGAGGCAGAGGTGCAAGGTAGCAGGGCTGCATGAGGCCTGCTGGGGGCTGGGATGGGGGGCCGAGCCTGGGCCTAAGGTGGCTTCTCTTCCACCTCTGGCTCTCTCCAGGCTGAGCACAGTTACCTAGTGCAAGTGTTTAACCTCACGCTGCTGTGCATGCAAGAGTATGTCATTGAGCCACAGTCGGTTCAGTTCCTGGTGCAGCATGGCTTTGACTTCAACCGCCAGTACACACAGGGCATCCCTTACCACAAAGGGGATGACAAGGTAGGTGGCTCACGTGGCTGTACTGGCCACAAAGGCCTTGCTTCCCAGGCCAGGGCTGGGTCCATGGGGAGGCCAGGGCTGGGTCCATGGGGAGGCCAGGGCAGAGCAGCTGCTGGCAGTGGAGCCACCCCTGCCTTCTGTGGCCTGCAGGGGGACGAGAGCCACAACCAAGGAGTCCGGATGCTGTTCCTGGAGCTGATCCGTGCCCGCCGGCCGCTGGTGCTGCACAATGGACTGATTGACCTGGCCTTCCTCTACCAGAGCTTCTACGCTCACCTGCCGGACAAGCTGGTCACGTTCACTGCCGACCTCTTTGAGATGTTCCCGGCCGGTATCTACGATACCAAGTATGCTGCCGAGTTTCACGCCCGCTTTGTGGCCTCCTACTTGGAGTACGCCTACAGGAAGTGGTGAGGGAGCCCAGCCCAGCTTGGGAAGTGGGGGGCCTGGCTGGAGAGGGGGTGTGGAGGCCCCAGCAAACACAGTGTGTCTGCTGATTGCAGCGAACGGGAGAACGGGAAGCAGCGGGCTGCTGGGGCCACCCACTTGGTCCTGGAGTTCTGCAGCTATCCTTCCAGCATGGACGCCCACATTGACTACCGCTGCTGCCCCGTCCCTGAGGCCCATACTTCCATGAGCCCCAGCCTCTCCGACACCAGCATCTGCGACACCTTCTCTGTGAGTGTCTTCGGGGGTGGGGGGGTGGCAGGACTGAGGGAGCTGAGAATCCCCTTCTCACATCCTCTCATCTTTTCAGGCTTATGGCTGGTGTCCCCTGGGGCTTCAGTGCCCTCAGTCCCATGATGTCGACCTCATCATCAGCACAGACGAGGCCATGGAGGACAGAAGAAAGAGGCGGGGAAACCGGAGAAGAAAACGGTGGAAGGGACAGCCAGGCCGGCCTGGGCCTGGAGACGGGCCAACCCCCCAAAAACAGACATGCAGGGAAGGCGACGGGGCCGAAGACGGGGCCAGCACCTTGGAGAGCGAGGCCGAGGATGTGTGTTTGTCTGGCCCAGGGCCGGGCTCCAGTGAGGACATGGAGCCAGAGCTGGAGCTGGACCTAGAGCCAGGGGAAGGAGCTGGGCAGAGCTCCGGGTCTTGGGGACCTGGGGTGGGGGGCGGGCTGCACCGCGCTGGCTTTGACGCCTTCATGACAGGCTATGTCATGGCCTACATGGGGCTGAGTGGGGACTGCGAGCCCTGCAGTGAGGACCCTTGGCTGCCAGAGTGCCACAATAAGGTGTATCTGAGTGGCAAGTCAGTGCCCCTGCCCATCGCCAAGAGCCACTTCTCCAGGACCTCCAAAGCCCATGGTGAGAAGATGAACCAGGCCTGGGGCAGCAGCTAAACCTGTCTCCTTCCTGCCCAGCTCTCCCCAGCCCTTAGGGAGCAGTCCTGGGGGGAGCCTGGGGCCCTGGGCTTCCTTTTCTCGGACATGCCCTTGTATCACCCCACACCTGCAAGAGGGCTGTGGTCAGGGCCTGGGCTGGACAGTAAAGCCTGATGTGACTGAGGCTTGGGGCCCACTCTGGTCTGGACTCCTGTGGACAGCACTCCCTTCCCAGGGGCCCAAGAAAGCCAAGTCTGACCAACTACCTGCAACTCGTTTAATTTGTAAATCCAAAAGCAACTTAAAGAAAGGAAAGAAATTATGAAACAATTTAACCGGCTTCATCTTTGGTTCTGCTTGCGGCTCCACCACAATGGCCCTTCCCTCCAAACAAGTCCCTAACCGTGCGGCTCGCGAAGCCAGCTGGGGCAGTGTTAACGCACGGGATGGGGTCCCAGAAAGTGGCCAGAGCCCATGCTCTGGGGCACAAGTTGAGCTATTAACAGAGGGCCCAAGTTTAAGACTCCTTCATAAATATGAAAATAGACACATCATCTGGACAGCTGTAAATTCATGAGTTCCAAGGTCAGGTGGCCCTTCGGGATCCTGCCTGCCTTTCCCCCTTGCCCCCCCCCCCCCCCCCCCCCCAGACCCCCCCCGCGGGACAGTAGGACTAGAGCAGTAAGTGCAAACAAGAGATTTGAAATTCAAGTGTCATGTACTGGCAAGAAGTGTCCTCATCCTCGGGTGGGAGAGAGTCAGCCCGGTCGGTCCCCTCCTGCTGCTGCTGGTTCATTTCTGCTTCTAGAGCTTAGCCCCAGGCTCCCCATAGGAGTTTGTGGCCCCTAGAGACCCTGCAATTGGACTGGTGCACGCTGGTCCCCAACTGCACAGTGCTGGGAGCCAGGAGGGTTCAGAGATTACCAATCAGGAGATAGGAGGTGGAGGAGAATGCTGGTTCATATATAAGTGTGGAGGGCCTCGGATGGCTCCCGGCCTAGATTTTGGTTTAACTGAGGCTGAACTCTGGACCAGTGCTACGTGCCTGGCTCTCCCGGGCCCATGGGAGGAGGCAGGCCGTCTGTCTGTGCCAGGTCCATGTCCCCCCCAAGAATTTGCTCCTCTCCATTCCCTGAGGAGGGGCAGGATGCAGCAGGACTCAGCTGGGGCTGGGGAGGAGAGCAGGCCTAAGACCATGGAGCCCAGGCTCAGGTTTTGTAAGGAGCTGCCTGAGAACCAGAGTTTGGAGCTGCCTGGTCTGGAAAGGGGGCCCAAGCTCTGCCTAGGATCACCCATCACATTCGACCTGGCCTTGACTGCCGGCTGCTGCCCCACCCAGGCTGGACTGCAGGTTCCGGGGCAGCTGGGATTCCTCAACTTCCATAGCTTCTGGTGCCAGGGGCCCAAAGCCATTCTCTTCCTGGGGGCTTACAGTATAGGAACAGTCCATGGCTTCTTGTTCTGAGGCATGGGAGGAGGCTGGACCCCGGAAGGGTGGAATCTCTGTGACCCCATATTTAAGGCTGCTGAGTAGTCGCAGGGGGCCCTCAAAAGGGATCTCTTCTCGCCCCCCAAAGGGGCCAGCCTCCTGCTGTAGGAACTCAGGGCAGCTGGGCAGAGAGCGCCAACGGCGGAGAGGCGCGGCCATGGGCTCCTGCCATTCTGCGGGAAGCCGGCTGATGCCCCCACCAGAGCCCCCGGGTCCTGGCGCATCCAGGTCAAACACCAAAGAGATAACTGACTTGCTGGGCATGTCAAAGAATTTGATCTTGCCCCCCTTGAGGTCCTGGCGGGCACTGAAAGGATTAATCTTGGGGAAGTGAGTCCCTGCATCACGGTGGGGTACATAGGAAGGATCTAGCACGCTCACTACACGTGGGGGTTTGTGGGTGAAGATGTCTGACTGGCTTCGGGACAACCAGATGGTGCGGCGCGGGCGAGGAGACTTGGGTGGGATCTTGTCATCCAGGGAGCTTGGCCGCTTCACGCCAGGGCCCTTCTCCAGGAGTCCTGAAAGGGTAGAGGTGGTTAGGGTGACTCAGCCCTGCTCACACAGCCTGCCCCCTCATACACATCCCCCTCCTCCCTGACTTGGGGGGGGCCCACTCCTTGGGGGTCCTGCTGGGGTTCACCTTTGCCAATGGGTGTGGGCTTTCTGCCTTTCTCCAGTTCTTCCTCCTGTAAGCAGCTCAGAGTCTCTTCTAGGGTTTTAACAATTTCGGCAAAGGGAGGCCGGAGCTTTGGGTCCATCTGTGAACACAGCAGTGGGAAGCAGGGGTTGGGGGGTGGGGGAGACATGAAGCCACTGACACACAGCTACCACTCCTCGGGGGCTGGGGGCAGGGTTCTGTGCTCAGCAGAAAACAGAATTATGGGATTTCAGAGCCAGAAGGGATCCCTGTCAGCTAATTCCACCCTGACCTCAAACATCTTCCTCCATTTCGGGAGGTATCACCTCTCCCATCAGTGAGGAGGTGGGCTAAGCTCCAGGGCTGCTAAGAAAGACAAAGGATCCTTGCCTTGGAGGCACTTAAGGTCTCCTGGAAGGAAACGATGGACAAATGATTGGACAGAGAAGATACCTGTAGAATAAATGGGAAGGCATCTGGGAGAAAGGGCAGTGATGGCCCAGAGAGGTCGGCCCTTCCTAGGCCCCAGTGCTCCAGAGGAGGCCTGACAAAGACCAGAGAATGCAGCCCCCCAGGCATATCTGCCTTGACACTGATGTGTGAGCATGTGTCGGTCCAGTAGGACTGACAGATCTTTTCCAGACGCGCAGCTTTCCATCTCATCAGGACTCCCATTATCCTATACTTAGGTCTGGGCCTGGAACCCAAGGGCATGACCTTTCTCCCCCTGAATGTGACCTCTGATGAGATTCAGCCCGAGGCTCTGTCTTGCTCAGACCCTTTGGGCTTCACTGCCTGTCATCCAGTGTGTCTGTTATCCCCCTTCCAGTGTGGGCTCCTTTGCTTTTGATGAGAGGCCCATGGATGCCTTGACCCAGACAACAGCACGGGACCACGTGGTCAGTCAACAAACACGGGGGAAGTGCAGGCTAGAGGCCGGGCAGGAAAGGAGGCAAAAAGCCATCCCTGCCCTTAGGAGCTCCCAGGGAGAGGGGTGCAACAGGTGGGG
Source organism: Myrmecobius fasciatus (assembly GCA_023553655.1). Lineage (NCBI taxonomy): Eukaryota > Metazoa > Chordata > Mammalia > Dasyuromorphia > Myrmecobiidae > Myrmecobius > Myrmecobius fasciatus. The sequence continues at coordinate 10,479 of JAJPUD010021424.1, read as the reverse complement.
CAAGCGGGACCTAGTCTCCAGAGCATTTAGTCCAGTGCCTGGCATATAACCTAGTAAACGATGGTTGGCGGCCTGCTCCCTCTCAGACCCTGTGAGAAGACGTGGATTCCCGGAGAGCCCTCAGAGCCGTACAGAGGCAGACTACCACTTAGTCATTTGCCCTAGGACTGTCCACAAGCGACACTGGCTTCCCACTGCTGAAGCTCTTTGAGGAATGTGGGTGAGAAAACGAGCTCGGGGCGGGCTCAGCAGGTGCCTCTGAGGGCTCTGAGTCCTGCTTATGTCCATGGAAGCGGAAACAAAGAACTCACATTGCAGCAATTGAAGGCGAGCTGCAGGAAGTCTGGGGGGCAGTCTCCCACCATATGCTGGAAGGCGTCATAGTCCAGGCCGAAGTTCTGGAAACAAACACGGAAGAAGCAGGTGAGGAACCCTGATGCTCGGCCCACCCCAGGCCCCGGGGAAATCCCTGCTCCGGGAGGCATCACCCCCAAGCTACTCTGGCTCACTCACCTCAGTCCGGGGCAGATAGTCGGGATCGGCCTGGATTCGGGCAATGATCTCACAGAGGATGATCCCATAGGAGAAGACATCGGCCTGCAGAGCGACAGGGATGTTAGGTGGGCTCTCCCACCCTGCGGCTCCCCCCACCCACCCAGATCCTGCGCTCCTTTATTAGGGAAGCCACATTAGGGGGTGATGAGCCTTAGGATCCTCAGAGAAAAAGGCTGGAGGCAAAGCAGTAGGGCCACTCCCCCAAAGCTACAGGCTCTGGCCCTTCCGAATGGCCCCTGCAAGGCCCACTGTTGGCCACCACTTGGTCTGGGCCCCCGGGAGGACCAGGCTCCCGTAGGGAGGACTTGTGGCAGGCAAGAAATGCCTTTGTTTCCCGAATGGACGTGCCCTCCACTAGCCTCCCCAGCTCCTGACACAGTGACCCTCCCATTCACCTTCTCGTTGTAGGGCTCGTCTCTGAGAACTTCTGGCGCCATCCAGAAAGGTGAGCCCACCACGGCCAGCTTCTCACTTCCTGCACTGTGCAAAGGGAGAGGGAGAGAGGTATATACACAGACACGGAGAGGGAGCCCTGGGTGGGCTGGCGAGGGGTCCTCGGTGACAAGGTGGAGCCCTCCCCACCCTGCCGGGGAGCATGGAGGCTGGGCGGGAGGCCCTCTTCAGAAGGGGCCGCCTACCTGCAGTCCGGGATTTTCTCGGCCAGGCCAAAGTCAGCCACCACAGCGGAGTAACCGTTTTCCTCATTTTTAATCAGGCAGTTCTGCATTTTCCAAAAAGGGAGAAAATAAGACTGTAATCTGGCCCTCAGAGCACACGGCCCTCCCTCCCCCATTCTAACAGCACGTATAGGATCACTGGATTTGAGACCACCTGTTGACAGAGATCTTCAGTGCATCGAGTCCCCCCCCTTCATGTTACAGATGATTTAACAACCCCAGAGAGATCATAGGAGCTGTCCTGAGCAGCCATGCTGTGCGCCCTTCCCTTTGTCATTCCACCCTAGAGTCTACAGCCGGCTACAGGCATAACATGCCATCCCCCCAACACAGCTCCTACTTCAAGAACATGGCTCTGGCTCTATGTGAGGCTGGAGACGCAGGGAGAAGAAGGGCTCGGTTCTGAAGTGCCCCAATCTGGCTGAGAGCAGCTCCCAGAGAACAGGCCTTGGAAAGGGTCCCTTTACAGTGGGATTCCCGGCAGCACGCAGACCTCCCTTAGCTCCCCACCGGATATGGGAGAAAGCTGGGTGTCGCCTTTCTCCAGGGTCTCCTCCTAACTTGCTTGTCAGTCTTTCTGACCATTCAGATATAAGTGCTCTGGGAATCTGCCACAGCGGCCTGCTTGTTTATTAACAGCTGGGTCTGTGCTTTCCCACCACCCAGCCTTTGCTCACAGTCCTATAAGTCTGCAGGTCTGGCTCCAGTTCCCCCTCTTGTCCCCAGTGCTGTCCCTTCCATGGAGCCACATGTGATGCTACTGGCCACTGAGCTCCCAAACCCACCTTGTCTTCTGATCTGTGCTGGTGGATCATCTCCCATAAGAACAGGGGCACCCCATAAACAGAGAACATGACATCTCTGGAGCCCTTAGGGCACCTTGCACATGGGAAGCAGGTGCTCAAAAACTAGCTACTCCTTAAGTTCTAGATGTTCCTGTCCCTTAGATGGAGGAAGAGATACCGAGCTGGTACAGAGACTCAATGAGCTCACTGCCTAATAATGGACATGAAATATGGGCACAAACACAGACAAGAAAGAAAAAGATGACATGGGCACAGCATAAAGGCCTAGAAAGCCTAAGGAAGGAAAGCTCTCCTGTGCAGAGGCTACCAGTGAGAACGGCACTGAACCTCGCCTTGAAAGGACAGGCAGAAATTCAACAAGCAGGGATGGTGGCAAGGAGCAGACAGAAAGCTAGTCTGACAGACAAAGGTGCAGAGGAAAGAAGCTATATAGCCCATGTGGGCACTGGAGAATCAGTATGTTGGCAGAGGCCAGGGGCAGAGAGCCTTGCTAATGCCAGGCTGAGGAGAGAGGGCTTTTTTTCTATAGGTTTTTCTTTTCTTTTTTCCCTGAGGCAACTGGGGTTAAGTGACCCGTCCAGGGTCACACAGCTAGGATAGTGTCTGAGACCAGATTTGAACTCAGGTCCTCCTGACCTCAGGGCTAGTCTTCTTTCCACTGTGCCATCTAGCTGCCTCTTTCTATAGGTTTTTCAGCAGGAGATCGTCATGGTCAGAGCTGGATTTGAGGAATTGCTAAACAAGTAGACACAGATGAATTGAAACATTTTGCCAATTGACTTGTAGCAATAAGTAAAGCATGATCTAAGAAAAATGACATCCAAAACAGCCTAAGAGGCTGGGCCCTCTGCCTACCATGGTTCCCTTCCAGCTTCCTTCCTCCCCCCATTCCAATTCAAGAGTTTGCCAGCTCTCCCTCACCTTGCAGAAGTCGGGGCCAGGACAGCTGACTCGCTAAGTCAATTTGGGGGCCAACACAGCCCCATCTGACCCAGGTTCTTTGAGCCAAAGGACTGTACTACTTCCGTGGGCACCCACCAGTAGTGCCCATGTTTCCATTTCTCCTGTTGACCCAGGAGCCAGCAGTTCTGTTTTCTGCTATTACTACCCAAACTGGCAGGCCATGCTTTGCTCATTGGTTCCCCAGGGGCATGGCCCTAATCACTTGCCAGGGAAGTAGGCTCCACTCCAGCCTTGCTAAGGACACTCAATGCCCCCATTCCCGGATGTCCTGCCAAGAAGGAGGGAGTAAATCAGACCTGCTTACCCCTGATCCCAGTTCCCAGTGTTACATTCTCCTTCTATCACTCTTAAGTCCCAGAGGAAAGACATTTCTCTTCCTCTGTTAAAACACCAAGTCTCAGGACTCAGACTCTGGCCTTAAAGGCCAGATGTAAAACGTAAGGCAGCTTGGCCAGCAGTGACTATCTACAGAAGGGCTCTGTTGCTCTTTGTTATCTTGAATCAAAGCACCCATTGATCTGGGCTCCAAGTTCCTGTGCTTACCTTAAACCACCCTGGAGAATACTCAGCTTCCACTGGACTCTTAACAGAGTTTCTCAGCTTGCACATCATGGGCACTGGCCCAGAGTCTGCCATTTCATTGGGACACAGGACTAGGGATTACTTACGCTTATTTATCTTTTCTAGTTACTAATCACTATTCAGACAGAACCTACAAACTCCTGTTTACCCAGAAGCTAACTTCATGGGGTTCCTTCAGATAGGGTTGATGACTTTGAGCACATCTAATCTCCACTGGGAAGCAAAAAGGCTTGATGGCAAAATCAGAAAACCCTAGATTCAAACACCAGCTTTTCCATGTAGGACTTTGAACTTCTCTAAACCTATTTGCTTATCTATAAAGTTGGGCTAAATCCTACCTTCACTAATTAGCTTAGAGGGGTATTGTAGTAATTGCCTGAAATAATGTCAAATGCTTTATGAAGTGTTTTATCAATAAAGTCATGATTATAATGGCACCGTGAAGAGCTCTTAACTGGAACACCCTGCCCATCCTCAGAAGCCCATCTAAATCTACAACTACTTTATTTCCCATGACTAGCTTATGTAGGCCACATGGAGCTGAGTTAGATCTTGGTAAAGTGCCAACCTTGACGGTGCAGAGATGTGTTCTGGAAATTTTCTGAGAAAGAGGGGATGCTCCCAGGAGAGCTGGCTAGGTACATCCTTGTTCAGATTCCACGGGATGATATGGCAGAGTTAGGGTGACCTGTGTGTACTCAAGAAGCTTCCCCACAATTCTGCTTAGCCAGGTGGACAAAGACCTACCTGAGGCCCTATCCAGTCTCCCAAATTCAGTGCAATTTGAGGCAACACTTAAGGCTGCAGAGAATTCAGAAAACCAACAATAAGGGGTTCTGCCTAGAGTCCTTGATAGTCATAAGTAGATTTGGGGAAGCTATCAGAGGTCATCAAATGTGATCAGGACCTGAACATATATTCCCTAACAAAATGCAGGATCATTTCATCTTTGCTTGAAGCCCTCTAGGGAAGCAGAAATGATAACATGCAGAGGCAGCCCACCCCCTTCAGGAGCAATTCTCATGGTTAGAGATTGCTTCCTGGGGCCAGGCTGCTCATCCCTCCTTGTACAAGGGAGTCCTCCAACTATTCCCTCTGGATCCCTCTTGGCTACCCTCCAGCTTGTCATATCCTCCCTAAAGATGTTCAGAGTGACCACTGGGCTCATAATGCACGAAATAAGTCACAGAAGTGACTCACCTGTGGTCATAAAGCCACCAATGGCTCAGTAAAATGACACTTTGTGTTGGCTAGACCTGCTGTCAGGAAGACCAAAGTACAAATATGGCCTCAGATACTTATAAGCTGTGTGGCCCATGGCAACTTGGGTAACTTCTGTCTGTCTCAGTATTCTCCTCTGTAAAAATGGAGATGATACCTATTCTCTAGGATTGATGTGAGGATAAAATGAGGTAATATTTGCAAACTGTTTTACAAACTTTGAAGGGCTACCTAAATGCTGTGATTATTATTATTAATAATAATTTTGGACCAGGGCTAGTCATGATTTTGCTTGTGATGCTCTCAGCCTCTTAAATGTATTTGTATTGAGAGCTGTTGAGAGGCTAGAGAGAAAACTTTCTGATACTTCCACCCTCTATGGGGTTGCTTAATTAGAATTAAGGTCAAGCAAGACTTGGAGGTGATTCCTTATCCCAGGGCTTGAAGAAAAAAAATGATCAGAAGAAAGGCCAGGCCCCAGAGAAAAAGTCACAACGCATTCTTTGAATTCAACTCAGATGCTGCTTCTACTTTCTCTTCCAGGGGATGGAGGGGATGGGGAAAGAAATGGGTGGATGTTGATCATTGAATAATGGCTCAAAAATGAGCAATAAGGATTTGTCCATTGGTTAACAGTGGTGGTTAAGAATGTCAGATTGTCCTACTTGAGTGTGAGTTACCACACAGACAACCCAGACTCAGAACTGAATTGAAAGGGCTGGCTGCAGTGACTGCTAAATGACGCTATGCCCAGGACAGAGAAAAGGCAAATAACAATTTCAAAAAAAGAGAAGGTAAACCTCTAAATCAGTGGTTCTTAACTCTTTCTTGTGGCATGGAACTCTCTGGCACTTTGCTGGTCTATGGATCTCTTTTCAGAATAATGCTTTTAAATGCATAAAATAAAATACAAAGAATACACAATATATCACAATAAAGATAGGGATCAGTACCTTTGATAGTGGCCCCAAATGAGGCCACAGAGAGTCAGACATGACTAAACTCCAAATATGGGATCTTTGTCTAGTGACCAACAAGTGGATACACTATCAAAGGTATTGAATTATACAAATTTTGGTATGTCTTTTATCAAGAGGAATCTAGAAGACAAAAGGAAGCATTGACTCAATGGAAGAATGGCTTACAGATTCTCCTTGGAAAGGCAAAGAAAGGAACTGGCCAAGTATTTTTTATTATCCATCCAAAGGCAATAGGAAATACCATTTCAAAGGACCTTTGGTCATCTTGTATTACAATTTTCATGTTAAACCCTTGCAAAACACTGCAATTAAAATAACTGTACTTATGTCTGTTAAAGAGGCTGAAAACATTCTATAAAAGAATATGCTAAGATCCTCCATATTAAAAGTAACATAGGTTATATGTGTGTTATATGTTTTATGCATTATATATACACACACACACTACAATTTCAATACAGATGTTCACCTGCGCAAAAAAGTATGTGGAAAAACTTGGTTAGGAAAAAGAAATGAAAGGACTCAAAGGACTGTAGATAGACAAGCCTCACCTCTACACAGCATGATTACTTTCTTCAAAAAGAGGCAGGATATATTGGAAATGGTAAATAGTAAATGATATTATTTAAAAAAAACCCATAATTTTCACCTTTGTTTGCTGTTGTTTGCTTACATTTTTTTCTTTCTCATTTTTTCCTGATTTTTTGGCCTGATTTTTCTTGTGTAACATAATTGTTGGAAATATATATAGAGAGGAATTGCATATGTTTAACATACTGGATTATTTGCCGTCTGGGGAAGGGGTTGGAGAGAAGGGAGGGAAAAAATTGGAACACAGGGTTTTACGAGGGGTGAATATTGAAAATTATCTGTGCATATGTTTTGAAAACAAAAAGCTGTAATAAAAAACCCCATAATAGACAATATTATGTAATAAAAAATAATCTCATCTAGTTACCAACATGTGAATGATTTTCAAATAAGCTCTTTATGTACATTCAGACCTCTGATTTGTTATAGCAAAGATCAAAGAATATGAAACAAGAAGAAACAAGAAACTATAGTTTGCAATCAAAACAATTATCACCTAATTTTTGGGGGAACAAGGTGTTGGTGCTGGAAAAAAAGTTGGGAAATGGATGAAAGAAATGACATTGACATAGATTGCTACAATTTCTTTTCCCCTTCCTTCCTTTTTCTCTTCTGGGTTTCCATTTCTCCCCCAGGTAGAAGTAAAGCTGCCACTCCCTGCCCTGGCATTTTCAAACTGTTCCATTTTGGGCCTGGGCTAATTTACTACTCTCTGCTTGCAGGAGTTCACCATACTGGTCCCAAACTTAGCATGGACACTTGATTGGCTTTAATTTTATTGTAGTTCAGAATCCCAGAGATTAAAAAGTTCCTCTAACTTCTACCTCCCAAGTAGCAGGGATGTATTATAACCAAAAAAAAAAAAAAAAGTTTGTTTTTTCTTCACTTTCCTTAGAAAGTGAACTGATATAAATTGTCACAAGGAAAATAAAAAGCCCTATTTATTTCTTTATCAAGTAGAGATAAGACAGACAAGGACAATCAAGATTAGTGAGATCTTATGGAGGGATAGGGGAAGGTTACAAGCAGTACTGAGCCATAGTGTATAGGCTCACTCTCATCCATAAGCCTTTAGGGACCCTGCCATCCTTTTTTCTGACTGCAGATGGAGTTCTGGGAGTTGCAGACACTAAGCATCACCACATGGAGGAGTATAAACCCAGAGATACTTGGCTCATGGCACAGCAGTCACGGGGACACAGAGCGGGAGGGTTAATCCCACTGTTTATGAAAAAGACTGGAGGGAAAGAAAAGGTTCTTTGTGGGTCGTTTAGCCCAGTGTAGTCTAATCCCAGAGGAGTGAATGGAATGTTCACATCTCTGCCTTTTAAGTAATGTCCCAAAGAAGCTGAGGCGCTACAATGAAAAATCTAGGCTTCAGATCAGAATTAGGTGGATCTGACCCAGGATCAAGGAGACAATGTTTTCTGGGCATGGTCCAAAGATAAGAAGTCCATCAAGAATAGCAGAGGCCTTTATAGACAAGGGAAAAACATAACTGCAAGATGTCTCAATGATCAATTAATCAGTTAATAAAAATTAAATTCCTATTATGTGATAGGTACTGTGCCAGGTGCTGGAAGCACACAAACATGAAACCATTCCTGCCCTCCAGTAGCTTCTATTTTACCAGAGAAGAACAAATGTACATAAATAAATGTATAAAAAAATACACGGATGGGATCAAATCTGAGATTCTATTGGTAGAGCAACTTCCTGCATCAATGCTGGTTTGCACCTTTCTGCAATGTACAGTCCTAGAGAGGTGCCTACTGGAAGGAAGGAAGGAAAGAAAGAAGGAAGGAAAAAAGCATTTATTAAGCATCTACTATGTCCCAGACACTGCAGTAAGTGCTTTATGGATATTATCTCATTTGATCTTCACAACAACCTGGGAAGGTAAGGTCTGCTATTCCCATTTTATCATTAAGGAAACTGAGGCAGATAGTGTCACAAAGCTATGACTGGGGTCACATTTGAACTCAAGCCCTCCTGATTCTAAGCATAGATAGCTCTTTATCCACAGCACCAAAAATATATATAATAAAAACAAGGCAAATTTTTTGGGTAGAGGAGCCATTTGCTTCCTGCATAAGGTCTGGCAAATAAGGTCTGAGTCTATTTAAGTATCAGTTCCCTTCTAAGTATAATAAACAGGACAGACTAAGGTTCCTGGAGCTAACAGTCACCCCAGAAAAGGGCCCAGTGACGTCTCATTCAGAGGAAACCCCCTTGCTGAGAAAATAGCTTTCAAAAGCAATGGGCTCCTCTGCTCATTACACATGAGGGCACTACAGAAGGTGCATGTAATACACACAGACAGGCTCACACACATTCCCAGAAAACTCACAGAAGTACTCAAGACTCTTTGGAAACCCCATGAAAAGGGGATGTGAGTGGAGCTGTGAAGCTGAAGCTGGCAGATCAGTAGGCTCCTTGGAGGTGCTGAGAACCCCAACCTGAGCCTCCATCAGCCACGGAGAGTGGCCCAAAGTGAGAAGGCTCCCAGAAAGAATACAGACTTGGGCCACGGCTGCAGCCACAGAGGCTCCACTGCTAAAAGATGAACAAGTTGTCTGAAAGATCTGGTCTCAGAAAAGAGTGAAAGGACACTGTCCAGAATGGAGACTCTACTCTGACTTTGGGGGAGGGGGGGCACAATGGCTGCTGGGGCCTACATACAAACAGCAGGGGCCTCCTGGGCACCTCCTCTATGATCGAGGGATGCTTTGTGTCTCACCTTTTCCCACCTCTACCTGCTGACCCTGAGCAACCTTTTCAAGTCCTACTTGCTTCTGAAGAACTCATTCCCAATGTAATAGAAAGAAGACTGCATATGGAGAGTAAGGTCCTGGATTCAAATCCTGGTTGTGCCACTTTACTCCCTGTGGGCGTCCCAGTAAATCGCCCGCCTTTGGCCGGCCTCTGTTTTCTCCTCTGTCTAACGAGGAGCCAGGCGACTTTGGGAGCTCTTTTCCTACGTCCTGAGATTCTGTAACCCTACTTCATCTGCCTCAGCTCGGGCCTGCCAGCACAGAGACACGGCCCCTTCATTGGCAGGGTCTCCAATGAGCACTAAGGAGCCTGGAACTGCTGTGTTTATGTGGTTCTTCCTGGGGCAAAATCTGTCTCAGAGGAGGCTCCAAGCCAGGAATTCCAACATGAAGAACAAGAAGTTATGCCAAGGAGCAGAGCATCGGTGAAACTAGCTTTTCTAGAGCAGGGCCAGCAACTCTCACCCAGCAACCCGAGGCCGGCCATCTGAGGAAGGAAGTGGGCCCAGCTGCTAGGATGGGGGGGTCAGCTCACCCCTTCAATGTTTATAGCCCTTAAGTGGCTTCTAGGTCAGGGCATTACAAGGCACTAGAGAAGGAGACATCCCCCTCTGATGAAGTACTCTGGCCGATTTAAAGTACAAGTTTTGCTGGAATACTTTCCTAAAAGCAAAATGGGATTCACAGCTACCAAGTCCTGAGAAGATTTAAGTTTCATGCACATAGCAATCCATACCAATAATTTTTAGAGCTTAGGTATCTAAAACTAGCAATGGTGAGAGCACCACCCTCCTCCCAAGAGGGATCCTCAATTCCACACTCCCACCTCCCATAGCCAATCTATTATAAGGCCCATCAATTTTACCTTTGCAACATCTCTCAAATTTGCCCCCTTCCTTCTCTGATGCTGCCTCCCCCCAACTGACTCCCCAATCAGGCCCTTGCCACCTCTACTGCAATAGCCACTGGTGCGTCTGTCTGTCTTGAGTCTCTCCCTACTCTAATCCATTCAGTCACTAAAATGATTTTACTAAAGTGAAGGTCTGATCAAATCATTGTCTCTAACCACCCCCTTCCCCTGCCCACAAATAACTATTGGCTCCCTATCAGCTCCAGGGTCAGTGTGTAAGTAAACAAGCACATAATAAGTGCCTACTATGTGCCAGGCACTATGCTAAGGATTGAAATATGAGTACTAGGTCAAATATAAAATCATCTACCTTTTAAAGCCATTCATACCTGACTTCCTTCTAAATTTCTACTCTAATGTCTTACTCCCCTACACCCAGACTGGCTAAGCTGCCCTGGCCTATTTACTGTTCCTCACCCA
>JAJPUD010021423.1:8325-23083 GCA_023553655.1 Myrmecobius fasciatus | reverse complement strand
TGCCACTCTGGGGTTTGGGGGAGTGTTTGCCACCGCGTACTTTTGGCTCATGAGTTTGGGGCTCCTCAGCCTTCTCTCCGACTTGTGTGAGTGTGGGACTTTGTGTCTGCTGTTGAATTTCGTCCTGGGACTTCTGGGTCCCTGATTCCATCAACCCTTTGCTGTCCCCCTCAGCATCTGCAGGTTTGGGAAACTGGGTCCGAGTTCCCTTTGTGCCTTCATCAGGGCCGGTGGTGACAGCCTCGGGCCATTTTGGCACAGCCTTCCTTCCAGGTGGCCATCCCCCCGGTAGTCTGGGCTTGTTGGGTCTTGGTCTTCTCCTGGGTCTCTCCGTCTGACCCAGAAGGAAGCCAGGAGAGATTTTGTCCAGAGCCCTACTGATAAACACATTCTGCGGTGCCTGGGATTGCCGGGCCCACAGTCAGGAAGTTCTGAGTTCAAATCTAGCCTCAGGTACTTACTGGAGGTATGGCCCTGGGCACGTCATGACTTCGACTTTCATATGCCTTGGTTTCCCCAACTGTCCAGTGGTTAGAACAGGAACACCTACTGTAGGGGTCGTTGTGAGGCTCAGACAAGAAAAATAGGTAAAGCCCAGTGGCTTGCACATGGTGGGGGGGTTGATAAATAAGTGCTTATCTCAGCCAGGACCCCTTCTGGTGATCTCTTTCTTTTTCTAAATGCTCAGTCAGCAATCAGTGCTTTACTATTTCTATTCTAGAATTTTGCCTTGATGTGAAGTCAGGTTTCTTGGTTTACACTTGGAGCAATTCCCTTGGTTCACCTTTTTGAAAACTTTATGGTTTTTGTCCATCTCTAGTCTTAGCATTTCTCTCATTTTGTCATGGTCATACAGTGTTCCAGCAGTCAGATCTGTTTCTAATTCTTTCAAGCTGGTGACTTGAAATCCTTATAAAATCTATTATAATCGGTTTTAATTCCCTCTTAATCCATTTGCCTTGCTGAAGCCAAAGATCATTTCCCCTAGGTAGTGAGGAAAACAGAAGCAAAAGAGGATGCTGTTTCTGTGGCAGCCAGGGAAATCCTTTTCACTTGACCAAAGTCTGGAGAGCAGGCATTTCAGACTGATACTTTTTTAAGAAGCCAGAGCCTCTTTTTTTTTTTTTTTTTTTTAAAGTCAATTGGGGTTAAGTGACTTGCCCAGAGTTACACATATAGGAAGTGTTAAGTGTCTGAGGCTGGATTTGAACTCAGGGCCATCGCACTACCTAGATGCCCCAAAGCCTCCTTCTTTAATGTCACTTAAATACAACAGCACTTCTCCCTGGCCACTGGGGATGAGCAGAGTTGTGGTCAAGCCCAGATTTCACCTGCCCCAGAGGAGCATTCTAGGGACACAGCAGTGGATGGCGTCCCTTTGCCCTGGGTCTGCAGCCTCTTCCCCAGAAGGCCCTGTCCTTCCTCTCTCCCGCCACAGGCAGGGGCAAAGCCCCCCTCCAAGCCAAGGGCCTTCTCATCTTCAGCAGTAACACCGCTCCCTCCCCCCTTCCTTCGCCTCCTCCCTCTTCACCTCCTCTCTTCTCCCCCCTCCCCTCTTCACCTCCCCTCCCTCTGCACTTGTGTACTGGGTTCAAGAGATGCCCCATAAATCACCTAATTTCTCTAAGAGTTGTCTGTGTCCAGATTGTGTGATCTGCATTGGTAGAAGGATTTGTTCCCTGGGAGTTCTCCCAGGTGCCATTACAAACGGGAGATGTTCAGAGCTTTCCTGTAGCCTGCTCCCCCCTTTCCTAAGTCCCTTGGAGACTCTCCCCCATGAGATAGGGAGTGGTTCATGGATATTGCCGACTGAGGGCGCTGATCGATTAGTGAGCGGCCTCCTTTCACCTGCTCCTGGGATGTCTGGGGCTCCTGAGGCCCTTTCCTCCAGACACTGAGGGACGATCTCCCTCTGTATTTCGTCAGGTAACTAACTCCACTAGCTCTTTCACCTCCCACTCCCACGGACCTTCCTCCCCTCCCCCCTCATGGTCACTAGGTGGTGCTGTAGGACCACACTGGTTGGGGTGAACTCCTGTCTGAAGGGATGCAGGAAGAGCTAAGATGCTGCTCAGGTGCAGGAAGTACCTCTTAATAGTCCTTCCTTCACACAGTAGCTGCCTTGCCTGGAAGGGCCGAGACCTTGCTCATGCTCACAGTGTTCCTGTTACGGCTTGCCTTGTGTTTTGTGTATTCAGTCTATTCCACTGATCTATTTCTTAGCCAGGATTTTGATGTTTACCACTCTAACACAGTTTGAGATATGATACAGTGAGACCATCTTCCTTCACATTTAGTATTCATGAATTCCCTAGATGTTCTTGATCTTGTGTTCTTCCTTATTAGTATTATTATTTTGGTAATGTGATTGGTATGGCACTGGATAACTAAATTATTTTACATAGAATTGCCATTTTATATTATATTGGCTCAACCTACTCATAAGCAATTAATATTTTTCCAGTTCTCTGGCTTTATTTGTGTTGTAATTATGCCCGTATAATTCCTGGGTTTGTCTTAGTAGATTCCCAAATATATTATCTACAGTTATTTTAAATTGATTTCTCCATCTCATGCTGCTGAACTTTGTTGGTAATAGGTAGAAATGCTGGTGATTTATGGGGGTTTGTTTTTATATCTGGAACATTTGCTCAAGTTATTGATTATATCAACTAGTTATTTAGTTGATGCTTGGATTCTCTTAAGTATTCCATCATATTGTTTGCTAAGCATGATAGTTTAGTTTTCTCATTGTCTATTCTAATTACTCTGTTTCTTTTAGAGCAGTATTGAATAATGGTGATGATATTGGCCATCCTTGTTTCACTTCAATCTTATTGGGAAGGTTTCTAGCTTATCTCCATTACATGTATGTTTGGCTGATAGTTTTAGGTAGACACCATTTATCATTGTAAGGAAAGCTCTCTTTATTCCTATGCTTTCTAGTGTTTTTAATTGGAATGGGTGTTGGATTTCATCAAAAGCTTTTTCTGCTTCTCTTGAGATAATCTTATGGTTTTTGTTGGTTTTCTTATTGATGTGGTCATTTATGCTGATAGTTTTGTTTTGTTTTGGTTTGGGTTTTTTTTTGCTTTTTGCTATAGGCAGTTGAGGTTAAGTGGCTTGCCCAGGGTCACACAACTAGGAAGTAAAATTTGAACTCAAGTCCTCCTGACTTCAGGGCTGGTGCTCTATCCACTGCACTACCAACTGCCCTGATAGTTTTCTTAGTATTGAACCAATCTCACCTGGTCATCATGTATGAGCTTTGTAGTACATTGATGTAATCTCCTTGCTTATATTTTATTTAAAATTTTACTTCAATATTCATTAGGGAAATTGGTCTATAGTTTTCTTTCTGTTTTTGCTTTTCTGGTTTAGATATCAGCACCATATTTGTGTTGTAAAAGAAATTTGGTAGGACCCCTTTTTTCACCTGTTTTCCCCAAATAGCTTACATGGTATTGAACTTAATTGTTCTTCAAATGTTTGGTAGAACTTACTTCTGAATCCATCTGATCCTGGGGGTGTTTTTTATAGGGAGTTCATTGATGGCTTGTTTAGTATTTGCTAAAATGGTGTTAGTTAAGTATTCTATTTCCTCTTCTATTAATCTGGGCAATTTATATTTTTGTAAGTATTCATCCATTTCATTTAGATGGTCAGATTTATTGGCATATAATTAGGTAAAATAGCTTCTAATAATTGCTTTAATTTCATCTTCATTGGTTGTGAATTTACTCTTTTCGTTTTTGATACTGGTAATTTGGTTTTCTTTCTTTTTAAAATAAGTTTATCAGATAAATCTGTGTTATTCTTTTTCTTCATAAACCAGGTTCTTAGTTTTATGTTAGTTCAATGATTTTTTTGCTTTCAATTTTATTAATCTCTTTATTTTCTGGATTTCCAATTTAGTGTTTAATTGGGGACTTTTCATCTGATCTTTTTCTAGTTTTAATTACATGCTCAACTCATTGATCTCTTCTTTCTGTGTTTTACTGATGTAAGTGTTTAGAGATGTAAAATTTCCCCTAAGTACCACTTTGGCTGAGTCCCATAAATTTTGATGCATTGTCCCACTGTTGTCATTCTCTTTAATGAAATTATTTCTTGTTTCTATGATTTGTTCTTTGACCAATTCTTTAGGATTAGATTATTTGGTTTCCAATGAATTTTTAATTTGTGTTTCCACAGTCTTTCATTGAATGTAATTTTTATGGAATTGTGGTCTGAAAAGGATGCATTTAATATTTCTGCTTTTCTTTGTGTGATTATGAGGTTTTTATGCCCTAATATGTGGTCAGTTTTTGTGAAGGTGCCATGTAGATTTGAATAAAAGGCATGCTTCTTTCTATTCCCATTCAAGTTTTCTCCAGAGGTCTCTCACATCTACCTCATCTCCCAGCTTTCCTTCAGTGTTTACTTTGCTTAAATCTGTATTAAGGCTTTCGCTCTGTGCAAGCTGGAGACGAGCTTTAGAGTGAACGGGAGGCTCGCCCTTTGGGGAAAGGGAAGCGGGGGCTTCTGAGTTGGGGGCCCCGGCTTGTGGTCCCACGCTCTCTGGGATATCTCCCTCCAGGAGGCAGAGGCTTCTGTTCCGATGGACCGCTCCTTTCTTGCCACGATTCCAGGCCAGTCCCTCACGGAGAAGCTGTATGGCATGTGGATCCGCCTTCAGAGCCACGTGAACATTGTATTTGACAGCGATATGGACAAGCTAATGATGGAGAAGTACCCGGGCATCCGACAGGTGAGTGGCAGGCTCTCTCCCCGCCTCAGGCAGGCCGTCCCGCAGGGAGGCGGTGCCCCGTTCTCATCCGCTGCCTTTGTTTCCCTTACCTGAAAGATCCTGGAGAAGAAGGAAGGCTTGTTTCGGAAGCACATGATGGGGAAGCGCGTCGACTATGCTGCTCGTTCAGTCATCTGCCCCGACATGTACATTAACACCAATGAGATTGGGATCCCCATGGTGAGTCAGGGGTGCGGCGGGAGTTGTGTGCGCAGGATCAGGGGGCTTGGGGGGACCTTGTAGGCCGTGCACCGATGGGCTGCTCGTGACAGACGTGTCCTTGACCCTGGCCCCCTCCCCACCTCCCAGAGGACATCCCTCTGGCTCTGAGCCTTTCCTGTCTGTGAAATGGGGACATAGTAGCTCCCTCATGGGCGACAGCCCCAGACGAGATCGTGCTTGTGGGAGGCTCTGCAGGCTTCAGCTCTTTGGAGAAGTCGTTGCTGTTTGCTTCGCTGCCAGAGCCGCAGCGCCCAGCTGGGCAGCGTATTTCTCGTTTCTTTGCTTGTGCTCCTGGCCTCTGTGCACAGTAGGTGCTTCATACGTGCTTGTCCTTATCTGCCCCAAGAGCAGGCCTGGCCCTGTCTGGAGAGTGAGGGCTAAGCCGATGGCTTGGTCTCCCCTGTGCTTCATCCACCTTCACAGTAACCCTGGGGGGCTGGGAGGGTCACTGGTGTGGCCCCCCTCCCCCCTTCTCATTGTGGGGCCGAGCCTCGGGTCCAGCTGGAGGTCCCCTAGCTAGGGAATGCCCCAGACCACTTTAGCTCCCCAGGAGAGGGGCCCAGAGGGCAGAGGCTCAGAGCCGCCCTCGGCGGTCCGGTCCCCCATTTCCACTCTCTGCTAGCTTTCGATTCAGCGCGCTCTGTCGGCGTCAGTGCACAATAACCGCCGCTTGCCGGGGACTTTGGCGTCCCACCACCCCCGGGCGCTAATAAGACGGCAGTTTCGTTCCCTCCAGGGAGAGCTTTCTTTCCTTCCTTCCCTGCTGCACTCTCTGGGGTTTGTGGAGTGCTGACGAGGAGCAGAGCTGGAGCCGTCACGGTGCCAGCAGGACACCAGCTGCCTCATCCCTGGGGCTCTCACGGCCCCATGCCAGCAGGCCCTGGGGCAAGGATCCCCTGTGGGAGAAAGTCGGGACCTGAGTCCGGAGCACGGGCTCCGGTCCTGAGGCTGGGCCCCAGCTCCAGACTGCCCGGACTCCGAGTCTCCTCGGCGGGATGCTGCCCACACTGATCAATCAAAGGGCTGGTTCCATAAAGGCCGTGCCCACAGCCCCGGTGGAGGGGACCGCGGGCACGCCACGGCAGAAGGGTTCTGCCCACTCTTCCAGTGCCATGTGTCTCGTGTCTGTTCTCAGGTGTTCGCCACAAAGCTCACCTACCCGCAGCCTGTGACCCCGTGGAATGTCCAGGAGCTGAGGCAGGCCGTCGTCAACGGCCCTAACGTGCACCCCGGAGCCTCGATGGTGATCAACGAGGACGGCAGCCGCACGGCTCTCAGCGCCACGGACCTGACGCAGCGGGAGGCCGTGGCCAAGCAGCTGCTCACCCCCGCCCCTGGCGGCCCCAAGCCCCAGGGGGCAAAAGTGGTAAGTGCCAGCCGGGCTCAGCCCCCTTCTTAGGCCCTGCCGCCTGTGGTCCGCTCTGGGACTCCCCCCAGGGCTTTTCCAGCCCTCCTTGCCCTTTGCCCTTCTGACCTCCTGCTCCCTCGTGATCTGGCCCACCATACCGAGGGGCACTGGGGGGAGGGGTTTGCTTTTGTACTTTGCACACGGCTTTGCCCCAGCCCGGGCACGTTGTGGGAACTCAGGAAATACTAGAGCGCGGCTGCTGACCTGTGGGGACGGCCGAGCTCGACTGCCGGGGAAGCTCCCAGGAGGCTCCGAGAGGGGGCCTGCTCGCCCCTTGGTTCTGGATGTCTGGCCCCGAGCACGGTGCCCGGCGTGGGCTAGGTGCAGTTAGGAGGGGGCTGTCCTTGTCCTGGAGATGGTGAGGGGGGCCGGCAGGACCTCCCGTGGGGAGCGAGCGCTGTTGGGCAGCTAAGTGGCGCAGTGATAGCCTGGGGTCGGGAGGGCCCGAGGTCTAACCCAGCCTCAGGCCCTGGGCAGGTCACCTCAGCCCGTTTGCCTGTTGCTGCCTCATCTGTCAGTCGGGCTGGGAAATGGCAAGCTCCTCTGGCATCTTAGCTGAGAAAACCCCACACAGGGTCACGAGGGGCCCGACGTGACTGAAAGGACCGAAAAACGGCAGCAAAGCGAAAGGCCGCCCGGCCTGAGCCTGGAGAGTCGGCTCCGGACCGCGGGCTCTAGGCCGGAGCTCTCAAACTTGCATCTCCCAAGGGCAGAGTGACCCAGGCTGAACTACAGTGAGCTATGTTATAATTAATTATAATTAATTATGATGCAGAGACGATGCATCCCGACGCAGGTGCTGTGACGTTGTGGTGTTCCAGGTGTCTCTGGCAGCGGGACGCCCCCACTTTAAGTGTGAGAGGTTTCCTCCTGCGCTTCCTTGCTGGAGAGCCCGTGCGGAGGTCTGGTCCCCTCTCTTTGCTGTGTGCAAGTGGCTGGGGCACAGTGCGGGGCTGCCCGAAGTGCTCTGGGGGAGCCTGGAGGAGCTGCACGGGCTGGAGTTTGGCCTGGACCGGAATTTAGTAAACACAGGAAAAGTGGCCCCTGACCCCTTCACCTGTGACCTGTCAGCCCAGAGCACTTTGACCTCTTGTTCCTCTGGGGTCTCCAGCTGTTGGCCACTTTGGCCTGCGTGTTTTCCCATTGTAATTCCCAGCTGCCAGTGTTTGTTTAGCTGGGATTCTGTCCCTGTTTCCATGAAAGCGAGACCTTGGGCCGGGCTTGGGCTTTTTGGTCTGGGGCCACAGTTTCTCCCCTGGGAAGCTCATAACCCAGACCGCGTAGGTCACTTCAGGCCAAGTGACGCACTTGAGCTGCCAGAGTTTTGGCCGGGGCTCCTGGGAAGTCGTGGAGTCCAAGTCTCCTAGGAAACCTGGACATTTTAGCTAACAATGTCCCTCACGCGGCTGCGTTCCAGGGAGTGCAGGGGGCTGACCTTGGTGGAAGGTGATTCTCGGAGCTGCCTGCTGGCTTCTGAGACGTAAATAACCAAGAAAAGTTGAATGGAGCACAGGGAAAAAACAAAAAAACAAACCATCATGTGTCCCGGCTCTCCAGGCCAAAGGAAAACATTCTGATGGACACTGACCTAGATCCTCTGAACTCGGCTGCCTGTGCTTCGGCCTGCCTTCTTGGCCCATTCTTTATTCTGATCCCTCGGTCAGACAGGAAGAAACTCCTCCCCCCCGCCTGCCCAGCCATACCCTTTGAAGTGAAAGAGTTGCCCTAAGTCACTGAGAGATTTGGGGTGACTCCGAGAGCTTCCTCTTGTCCCCTCTTCCTTCCATCCCTTCACCTTCACAGGATGAGGTGTCCTTGGCCAGCCTCTCTCTATGTGCAAGGGACCCCATTCTGCCCCATCCTCCCCAGGGCATGGCCCACTCTCCTCCTCCCTACTCTCACTTGTCTTGGGGCTCTTCCCCTCCCCTTCCTTTCCTCCCCTTGTGGCCTTTACCCTCTCCTCACCCACTCCCCTTTCTGAGACCACAGGAGTGAGCATCTCTGGGGGGCCGAGGTGACGTGGGGGAGCATCCCCTGGGAGGTGGGTGTGCAGGGGAACCGAGCCCCCGAGGGCAGGAGCCGGAGGCCTGGACACAGGGCCTTAGGAGACACTTAGGGGGGCTTACAGGGCTGGGAAGGAGGAGTCAGGAGAAGCTGGAGGGTCACGCTCCAGCTGACATGGCCAAGCCCCACACGCGGTGGAGGGAGGGAGACCCTCTCGTGGTTCACAACCATCTGAGGCCCGTTTGGGTCCCTGAACCACAGAGGTCCCTGTCACCCTGTCCTGTGTTCTGTCGAGGTTTGTCGGCACGTGAAGAATGGGGATGTTCTGCTGCTGAACCGCCAGCCCACCCTGCACCGACCCTCCATCCAGGCCCACCGGGCCCGAATCCTGCCAGAGGAGAAGGTCCTGCGCCTCCACTACGCCAACTGCAAGGCCTACAATGCCGACTTCGACGGGGACGAGATGAACGCCCACTTCCCCCAGAGCGAGCTGGGCCGCGCCGAGGCCTGTGTCCTGGCCTGCACCGACGAGCAGTACCTGGTGCCCAAGGTAGGTCGGCTTGTGGGCCGGAGGGAGGCCCGGAGACACCGGCACGGCGGGGCAGGCGGCACGTGACTTGGGGATTACCTCTGGGTCGGCTCGGTGGAAGGTGGCCTTGGGACTGGGGCTCAGCCGCCTTGGGATCCTGGGGGTAAACGGCTGGTCCGGAATCACAGGGCCGGCCTGGGGCTGAACTGCCTGGGAGAGCCAACGCTCTTCTGGACAACCCCCAATGGGACAGCTTTGAGAATGGGGCAGCCCCGCATGGTTTGGTTCCTCAGTCTTGGTCTCGGCCCTCCTGTAGCCCAGGAAGCACATAGAGCTGCCGAGGGGCTGTTCTCTGTGTGGGCGCCGTGGGTGCGCACAGAAGGACACCATAAAGTCCTTGCCGGTTTCTGAGTGACCGCAGGGGCTGCGGACACTGCCCCGAGGCAGGCCGTGGCTTGCATACAGGCGCGGCTCTGGGTATCTGGATGTCACCTTCTCTGTCGGGGTCTGCGGATAAATAGAGGGTGCACTTCCCCAAGGTGGGCAGTCCCGAATGGCCACTCGCCCTCTCCCTAGAGCCTCGAGCTCCCGGGCCCTTCAGGAGCTGGGAAAGGCCCTTGCTCTTCCCTGCATCCCCAGGCCGGGAGGGAGGGGAGCCAGGGCTCTTCAAGAGCCGCCTTGTAGAGAAGGGCCTGAGAGAGTTTGGCACTCGAGATCTTTAACGTTAGGAACCGTTTGAGGTCAGTGGAACAAAATAAAGGCTTCGAGACCGAACCGAAGCCCCCAAAGAAGGGGTGGGCCCTTTCAGGCTGGGCAGTAGCTGCCTTCTCCGACAAGAGCCTTCTCACGGGGATGTGGAGGGGTCACAAGCAAGTCAGATGAGTGGGAGCCTGAGCCGGGGAGGAGCGAGCAGCCTTTGGGAGCAGATAAAAATCCCATCCGCTGGCATCGGGCCCTTTGGGGCCGACTTACTCGCGGCTTGGTGCCGTGACCGCCCTGGAGGCACGGTGGAGGCCGTTCTGTGGGCCCTCTGGGCTGAACCGGCGCCACGGCCATGGTCATGAGAGCAGGCCCCGTGCTCCGGTGTGGTGTTGGGGCCCTACGTCAGCCAAGAGCTCAGACGGCCGCCTGGCGAGCCTGAGGGTCATCAGGATGGCAGAGCCGGAAGGGACCTCACAGGGGAGACCCCAAAGCCCAGGGATGGAAGGGAGACCCAGGTCTGTTTGCTTTCATCAGTTCATCTGAGTCTCCTTGTGAACCTCCAAAGTCCTTTGTTGCGGTGCACACTCTCATGTTCCTTCACATCCCGGCCTCCACGACCCTGCCAGCTCTGGGGCCGCCGTCCTTCTGGCTATGATTACAGCTCATTGCTGAATACTCTGGGCTTGTTCCTTGACCTTCCCATCAGGCCTCAGTTGCCGCATCTTTAAATTGTACAGAGCTTATTACCTCTACTTAGCTTCCAGAGTTGTGAGGAAAGTGCTTTACAAACCCTAACATACTTTCTGTTACAGTTACTAGTTCCATGTTTATAAAACATGATTTAAAAAAGTTTTTCAACAAATAATAAAAATGCAAACTCTGTAAACCTGAACTTCCCCCTGCCAGTTATCCTAATGCCCGTACAAAACCTGCGTGGATTGATTTTCGACAGATTTCAGTCGCTCTAGTGACAGTTGGTTTTTTTTTTTTTTTCATTTATCCACATCCAGAAAAAGAGCTAAGGAGACTGCCTGTAAATCAGCACATACTGTGATCACTTCTCTTATCTGGTTTTTTCTCCCATGGTTTTTCATTTTTTAGAAAAATCTTTATATTATTAACGCCCATAAATGTATATTGGTTGATTGACTGATTTGGAGAGCCCTTTAGCCCAGGGTTTCTTAGACTTTTTCTGCTTGCAACCCTTTTTTGCCCGAGCAGTTTTTACATGACCTCAAGAACGTGGGTGTGTAAATTAGGTTACAAATTAGTTTTACTGATTTACCATGATGTCATAATTTTGCAATCCCCCCCTCAGTTGCGAGACCCCACATGGGGTTGCTAACCACAGTTTGAGAAGCTGGGTGTTGTAGGAGCCCTGACACCCACGGCGGACAGGTGACGTCACCTGGGAGCTCTGACCGTGATCCAGTTGGTCGGCGAGCATTCCCCGATGCCCTGCTGTGCCCCAAGCACCATGCTAGGTGACGGGGCTATCCATGCAGAGTGAAATAGACCCTCCTCTCAGAGGGCTTCCAGTCCGAGCTCCTGCTAGGAGACCCAAGGGAAATGCTTGTCCGAAAGCTGGACGCCCAGCAGCCAGCGGCCACCCTGCCTCCGAGTGCCTGCCCAGTATTTAGTGAAGTCAGTGGGGGGGAGTGATGGGCCACAGCAAACGGGATTAGTTCTTCTCCAGAGCTTTTGTTTTTGTTGTGAGGGAGGGAGAGGGGACAGTCTAGGCCAGGATAGAGCGTCATGGAGACAGAGGGACAGAGGTCACACTTGGCTGGCCAGCCTTGAAGCCCGCCTTTAGACGTGTCCATTTGCCTCTAAAAGTGTCTTCTTCTCTTTGGTTGGTCAGGATGGCCAGCCGTTGGCTGGACTGATCCAGGATCACATGGTCTCCGGCGCCAGGATGACGACCCGCGGCTGCTTCTTCACCCGGGAGCAGTACATGGAGCTCGTGTACCGAGGACTGACGGACAAAGTGGGGCGGGTGAAGACCTTTCCTCCTGCCATTCTCAAGCCCCGCGCGCTGTGGACAGGAAAGCAGGTAGGAATCGGCCGTCCTTCCGCTGCCCTTTTCAGTCCAAGGCGATTCTCCTCGGCAGGAGAAAACCCCACACAAATGGGAGCAGCCCAGCCTCTCAGAAGCCAGGCACAAGCAGGCAGTCCGGCCCCGGCTCCTCCTGCCTCTGACCTCTGAGAGCAAACTGGGCTCCCAGGCCTGCCGGGCGCCTCCTCTCCCCAGTGACCGCCTCGGTGCCCGCAAACATTAGGCCTGTGGGTGCCCATTTTTCAGGGCTGCCCCACCTGGATGCACGCTGTCACCGGGATGACAGGGAGCCCTCCGGTCCACCCCCATCTGCATCCTTTGGCGACCCCCCTCTTCTTTCTTCTGTTCTGACTTGATTCTACAAGATGGACAGGTTAAGGGACCAAGGGTCCTGGCAGGGTGGAGAGAACATTGCTTTGAGTGTGGGCAGCTGGGGCACCTCAGAGAGCTGCTGAGGCCCTCTGTGCCATCCTGCTGGCATGGGGCTGCAGTGCCGGAGAGCTGGAAAAGGCCGTGGGAGCTGGGGAGCTGAGGTTGGGGCAGGAAGGTCACCTCAGGAGTCCCTGGAGATGATGACCAGAGAGTGGCCTGGGAATTGAAGTCCTGGACTGGAGTTCATAGGGAAGGAAAAAAGGGTATCAGTGTAGCAGGACCTCAGGACAGCTCAGTGAGGGGTGTCAGGAGGGGGCCTGGCATCCTGATGGGCCCATGTGTGTAGGGAGAGAGTGGTCTCCAGGGAGCGGGGAGGGAGGCATCCCAAGGGGAGAGCCAGCTGACTGGGGCGGCTCTGAGTCCATGGCCAGGGTTCTTTGGGGCTCAGTGGAGGGACTTAGAACCCAGATGGAGATTGGAATGACCCCACTGGTGAAGTCCTGAGTGCCGCCGCTGGCCTCCTGTCTCAGCTCAGCCCTTTACTCAGACCCTGTGACCTTTCTGAGCCTCTGACCCCCCACCCCCCAAGGTGGTCCTTAGCTCATTCTCAGGATTGCACACCCAGGTGTCGGTCGTGCTTGCGAGCACTCCCCCTCTGCTCCGGCTGTTTCTCTTAGTTCCTTCTGAGAGCATTTGCTCCTTGACTCTTGGAATAACAAGGGAAGAGGCCTTGGGGGCCTTGGGGGCCATCAAGGCCGAGGCCAGAGGCTCTGAATTGTTTTGTGCATCATGGATCCCTTTGGCAATTTGGTGAAGCCCCCAAACATGTCTGAGTCATGCTCGTTGCCTAAAGTCATAGTAAAAACACTAAATGTTAGTGAAAAAAAATCCCCAGCCAAGTTTGTAGACCCCCCTGAAGCCTCCTGTTCAGTGCCCCCACATTAAGAATCCCTGAGCTGCATCAGCCCTCTCCTTTTCTAGATAATGGAGCTAAATAATGAGTGCTGGACAGAGCTGGAGTCAGGGGAAGGGGTTCAAATGCTCTTGCTACCATTTATTCTGTGATAGGGCCTCAGTTTCCTCATCTGTAAAGTGGGGTTCAGAGCAGCTGTTATACCTGCCTCAGGATCATTACTAGGTCTGCAGATGTAAAATAAACTTGACGGCCACCTTAGAGTGACTAATAACTGAGCTCTGATTATGGTCATTTACTGTGATCTGAGC
Organism: Myrmecobius fasciatus; assembly: GCA_023553655.1. Lineage (NCBI taxonomy): Eukaryota > Metazoa > Chordata > Mammalia > Dasyuromorphia > Myrmecobiidae > Myrmecobius > Myrmecobius fasciatus. The sequence goes on along the minus strand of JAJPUD010021423.1, from coordinate 9,777 downwards.
AGCAGGCAGGCTCGATCCGCTTGCTTTTTAACTGTGGATGTAGGGGAAGGTCTCTGGAGGTATCATCCAGGAGGCTCCTCCTGGAGTGCTCCCTGGGCCACCTGCTGCTTCCTCGAGCCACACAACACCCCCCGAGCTCATCCAGGTGCCCTGTGGGGCCCAGGACACATCGCCTCCCCAAAGCCTCACAAAAGACATGGTCAGTCCTGAAGGGGTAGCCCCTCCACACCCCACGCCCAGCTGGGCAGCCCCTCCTCCCTGGCCACCTCCAGGCCTCTGTGGCTCCTGCTGCATCGTTCCCAAGCTTCCTTTTGTTTTAAGCCCCTCCCTCTCTTGATCTCCCATCTTTGGTACTCTCTGGCTGACTCTGGGGCCCTTCCTACACCCTCCAGGCACTGGTCTTCCCCCCTCACTGTCATCCTCAGCAAGCTCTCGCCCTCCAAGGTTCAGGACATCCAGCCCAGATCTGGGGGCCCTTCTCTGGCTGCTCCCAGCGAGCCCAGCGCCCAGCTCATTCTTCCCTCCCTGTTTGCTGCTCTTGTACTGGGGGACTTTGCCACACATAACAATAGCCCCTCCTCGTCTCAACCATCCACAGGGACATTCAAGTCCTTAGCCCCGCGGTGGCGTGTGTTAGACCTCTCTGTGCACAAATTTGGGAATATCTTGGAGCATTCTCTGTCCCTGTGCCTTGTGCCCACCAACCCCAAGTCAGGAAGGGACCAAAAGGGTAGAGTATAGAACACCCAAGACTGAAGTTAGATCCCAGTGGGTGACCCCACTCTCCTGTACAAGCTTTGGACAGGCTTTTCTGTTTTGTATTTCTTCTTCCTGGTCTCATCCTCAAATGCTCTCAGGAAGACATGACTTAGTGGGGTGTCTTGCCCCTTAAATGTGTTCCTTAAAACATGTTTTTCCTTTGACTGCCTCTCACTGTCCTAGGAGTCAGTACTTTCTATGATCTTACTGAGGTGAATTTTTATTAAGTTTTATATGTGTATATGTGTGTGTGTACATGTGTGTGTATGTGTGTATATATATATACACACACATATATGTTGTATAATATATATTACAATATAATAAACATTGTATATGTTACATTTATTTTTAAATTTCTTTTTTTCATGAACTTGTCAAATATAGCATACATGAATATTTCCTCAAACCAGTAAAAATAGACAGAGAGGACCATGTAAGATGCTATAAATCTCCTCTTTATGGCCTCCCTGATCTTGGAAGGAGTGTGCATGTGTGTATGTGTGTGTGTACTTTAAATTAATAGTTCTTCTGAACTTCTTTTTGCTCATGTTTTAGTGCTTCGTTGATCTTTTCTTACTTTCTCACTGTCACTTTTCCCCCCTCGCCTTCCATAAGCAAACAGGTACAGTTACAACAAACAAATCTGCTTATTAGCTGTATCAGAACTGCATCTTGAGTCCGTCACCTCAC
>JAJPUD010021422.1:3687-23083 GCA_023553655.1 Myrmecobius fasciatus | reverse complement strand
TTATAGTCATATGAAAAGGTGTTCCAAATCACTATTGATCAGAGAAATGCAAATCAAGACAACCCTGAGGTACCACTTCACACCTGTCAGATTGGCTAAAATGACAGGAAAAGTTAATGATGAATGTTGGAGGGGATGTGGGAGGGCTGGGACACTGATGCATTGTTGGTGGAGCTGTGAACGGATACAGCCATTCTGGAGAACAATTTGGAGCTATGCTCAAAAAGTTATCAAACTGTGCATACCCTTTGACCCAGCAGCATTTCTATTGGGCTTATATCCCAAAGAAATCATAAAGGAAGGAAAGGGCCCCACATGTGCAAGAATCTTTGTGGCAGCCCTTTTTGTAGTGGCTAGAAACTGGAAATTGAATGGATGCCCTTCAATTGGAGAATGGCTGAATAAATTATGGTATATGAATATTATGGAATACTATTGTTCTGTAAGAAATGACCAGCAAGATGATTTCAGAGTGGCCTGGAGAGACTTACATGAACTGATGCTGAGTGAAATGAGCAGAACCAGGAAATCATTATACACGGCAACAACAGTACTGTATGATGATCAATTCTGATGGACATGGCTCTCTTCAACAATGAAATGTTTCAAACCACCTCCAATTATACACCCAGAGAGAGGGATGTGAAATGTGGACCACAACATAACATTCTCATACTCCTTGATTGATGTTTGCTTGCATTGTGTTTCCTTTATCTGATATATCTTTTGTGTAGATAAGATTTTACTTGCACAACAATGATAAGTTTGGAAATATGTATACATATATTCGATTTGCCAATATTTTAACATAATTAACATGTAGTGGATATCCTGCCATCTAGGGGAGGGGTGGGGAGTTGGGGGGAAATTTGTAACGGAAAGCTATGTAAGGGTTATTGTTGAAGAATTACCCACACATATGTTATGCAAATAAAATTTTAAAAAAATGATTAAAAAAGAAAAAACGAACTCCCACTATTGACAGTTTTTATGGAGAAAGAAAAGAACAGACCTCAAATATTGAGGTTCATAAAGTTAAAGCAACTCCAGAGGAAGCCCCAAAAGGTGACATGATCTGGTCCCCATTTAACAAGGCTTTCCTGGAAGATTGCATAAAGAATCTTAAAAGAGAGATTGAAGAAAATGGGGAAATGAAATGAGATCATTGCAAGATGGAATGGAAAAAGCATATAATGCCTTACAAAAGAGATATGAAAAAGACACCAATTCTTTGAAAAACAAAATTGGTGAAATGGAAAAAGACTGCAATGAACAAAAAAAATTCAATTGGCAAATTACAAAAAGGAGCTAAAATGTAACTGAAGAAAATAATACACTAAAAATTGGAATTGAACAAATGTAAGTGACTTCAAGAATCAGTCAAACAAAAACAAAAAAATGAAAAAAATACAAGAAAATACAAAATATTGCCTAGGAAAAACAACTGACCTGAAAAATAGATCTAAGAAAGACAGTCTAAACATTATTGGACTTCCTGAAAGCCATGATGAAAATAGAAACTAGACACAGGAATTCGTGAAAGAAAACTGCCCTGACGTTTTAGAATCAGAAGGTAAAGTAGTCATAGAAAGAATTCACTGATCACCTGCTGAAAGAGACTCCAAAATTAAGACCCCAAGGAATACTGTGGCCAAATGTCAGGAGTATAGCATCAAGGAAAACATATTGCAAGTAGCTAGAAAGAAACAATTCAAATCCTGAGGAACTATAATTAGAATCACACAAGATCTGTCAGCTTCCACATTAAAGAATCGAAGGGCCTAGAATGAGATATCCCAAAAGGCAAAGGAACTTAAATTACAGCCAATAATAAGCTAACTAGAATGAGCATTATCTTTTAGGGAAGAAGATGGGCATTTAATACTATTGGTGAATGTCACCTATTTCTAATGAAAAGAGCAGATCGGAACAAAAAAAGTGACCTCAAAACTCAGAAGTAAAGAGAAGCATAAAAAGCTAAAAAGGAAAGAACTCTTGAAAATTATATTTCTATTATCAGTATACTTAGAAAATGGGGGTATAATTTGATTTTACTTTGATAATGTGAAAAAGAAACTGGAGTAGGAAGGGGAATCATACTGGAAAAGGAGGTAACAAGGTTTAAAAAGGCGGTAAAAATAAAGTAAAATCTCATGAAGAGGCAAAGAAAACCTAATATAATTGAGGGAAAGAAGGGAGGGGAATGAGAATTGTATGAATGTTACTCTCATCGGATTGGGCTCTAAAAAAGCATATCAAATGCATTTGGTTTCACAGAGAAACTTGTCCCTCCTTACAAGGAAGTTGGATGGAAAGGAGGAAAAGAAAAAGAAAGACCAATAGAAGGGAAAATAGAAGAATTAGGGGAAAGGTGTAAAAAGGGGGAAGGGGCTCTAAAGGGGGAGGACAGTTTGAGGGAGGAGGTCATCAAAAGTAAAATACTGGGGAAGGAGGAAGGAAAAGGGAAAGGAAAGACAAAAATATAACTTTGGGTAAATAAGATGTCAGGAAATACAGAATTAGTTATTTTAATTATGAATGTGATTGAGATGAAATCTCCCATAAAACGGATGGGAAATGCAGACTGGATTAAAGGCAAAAGTTTCTTGTAAACAACACATTTTTGGATTCTTGCTTTTAATCTAGATACATAGGGAGTGATGGTAAAGAGCTAGAGCAGAATCTATTATGCTACAGGTGAACAACAACAACAACAACAAAAAAGCAAAGGCAGAAATCATAATCTCAGATCAATACCAAAGATAGATATAATTAAAAGAGAAAAGGAGGGAAACTATATATTACTAAAGGATACCATAGATAATGAAGCAATATCAATATTAAACATTTATATACACTAAGTGGTATAGCATCCAAATTCCTAGAGGAGAAATTAAGAGAGATGAAAGAAAAAATAGAGAGCAAAACTATACTAGTGGGGGATCTCAACCTTGCTCTCTCAGAATTACATAAATCAAACCACAAAATAAATAAGAAAGTAGTTAGGAAGGTAAACAAAATGTTAGAAAAGCTGGGTATGATAGATCTTTGGAGAAAATTGAATGCAGACAGAAGGGAATTTATTTTTTTTTCTCAGCAGTCCATGGAACATATACAAAAATTGACCCTATGCTAGGTCATAAAAACTTCAAAATGAAACACAGAAAGGCAAAAATAGTAAATGCATTTTTTCAGATCATGATGCAATAAAAATCACATGCAAAATAGACCAAAAGTTATTTTGAAATTAAGTAATCTAATCCTAAAGAATGAAAGTGTGAAACAGCAAAGCATAGGCACAATCAATAATGTTGTCCAGGAGAAGGACAATAATGAGACAAAATACTAAAATTTTTGGAATACAGTCAAAGAAGCTATAAAGACTTATATCTCTAGAAGATTACTTGCATAATATAGAAAAATAGAAGATCAATAAGTTGGGCTTACAATTTAAAAAGCTAGAAAAAGAACAAATTAAAAACCCTCAATTAAATACCAAATTGGAAATTCTGAAAAGGAAAAGGGAGATTAATAAAACTGAAAAAAATGAATTATTTTTTTGAATTATTAAATACAACTAAGAATTGGTTTTATGAAAAAACAACAAAATGGATAAGCTTTAGTTAATTTAATTAGAAAAAGGAAAGAAGAAAATCAAATAGTCACAAAAATGAAAAGGGAGAACTTTCCACGAATGAAGAAGACATTAGAGCAATAATTAGGAGTTACTTTGCCCAATATTAAGCCAACAAATTTAATAATCTAAATGAAATGGAGGAATCTACAAAAATATAGATTGCCCAGGTTAACAGAAGAGGAAATGAATTATTTAAATATTCCCATTTTAGAAAAAGAAATAGAACAAGCTATTAATCAACTCCCTAAGAAAAAATCTCCAGGAACAGATGGGTTAGCTGTGAATTCTACCAAACATTCAAAGAACAATTAATTTCAATACTATATAAACTCTTTGAAAAAAAATAAGAGAAAAGGTGTACTACCAAATTCCTTTTATGATACAGATATGGTGCTGATAGCTAAACCAGGTAGGGTGAAAACAGAGAACGAAAACTATAGACTAATTTCTCCACTGAATATTGATGCAAAAATCTTAAATAAAATATTAGCAATGAGATTACAGAAAGTCATCCCTAGGATAATATACTATCACCAAGTAGGATTTATACCCAGGATGCAGGGCTGGTTCACTATTAGGAAAGCTATCAGTATAAGCAATTATATTACTAAGCAAACTAACAAAAAACATATGATTATCTCAATAGAGCAGAAAAAGCATTTGATAAAATCTAACACCCATTCCTATTAGAAAATACTAGAGAGTATAGGAATAAATGGGCTTTTCCTTAAAATGATCAGTAGCATCTATTTAAAACCATCACCAAGTATCATATATAGTGATTTGCAATCTCTGATCTTTGATGCAATTCTTGCAATTGTTTTGGAAAAAATGAATCTAGCTTATACAAGATTGTGATCTTAATTGGTTAATGTGTGTTTTGAGTGTTCTAATTTAAAAATTACCTTTAAGTGTTTAAGGGAAAGGAACAATTAATGCATGAAACATCACTGTTTTCATTAAGAAATTTATACATTAACCCCAACATTCAGGAACTACGATCTGATCAGGCATTCTACACTGAGGCAAGACCCTGTATAAGCAAAAAAAAATGATGACTTGCTGAAGGCTGAAATGATAATTATTATTTTTAGCAATAAAGGCATGTACATTTTTTAGACATACTATTATTGCATGTGTAATAGACTATAGTGTTGTATAAGCAGAACTTTAATATGCTTTGGGAAACAAACAAAAAACATATGATTCACTTTATTGTAATATTAACTTTATTGCAATAGTTTAGAACTGAACCTGCAATATTACTTAAGTATGCCTGTGTGCTTTCTTCAGCATTCCAATCAATGCAACATTCAGAGATGGCCAAAAAGAGAAAAAAAGACATCTTAATGTAGTATATGAAATCAAAGAAGTGTTTGCATTTTGTTACCTCTTTCAGGTGTGTAAATAAATTCGTTTTGATTGAATGTGAAGACAATTTACCCATAAGCTAGCTTTAGATTTATTGTCCTGCTAGAGATTTTTTTCCAGAAAAAAAAACATTATATTCTCTAAAAATCAGGAGAATTCCAAGGAGTATGATTCCTAGGAAAAAGAAAGAGCACAACTCTTGAGGAAGGCTCAGGGTTTTATGGTTGTCGTTTTCTTTTTCCTTTGTGGTTCTACCATGGTGACATGACAGGATGCAAGAGGGTAATGAGTAAACAAAAGACATTCTAAATTTATTCATTCATTTATTCCTTTCCTTTCTTGCCATCATCATGATCTCTTTCAGGTGAAAAGATTTAGCCAGTTATAGATACTATAAACAATAGGAGGGTGAGAGAACCCAAAGTGTTAAGAAATTAGAAAATGTTCTATGTAATATGACCCTTCTATCAGAGAAGAGAGGCAGGTATAGATTCAAATGAGAATTAGTTGAGCTTTAAAGAGAAATAAAATGAAATCAGTAAAGCTAAGTGACTAAAATATTTGAGACTGGATTTAGACTCAGGAAGATAAGTTTTTTCTGACACAAGGCCCACCACTCTATCAACCACATTACTTAGCTACTGAGCAATAATAATAATATTATGATTTTTTTTTCTGTGAGAGGGTAATATAAAAAGTTTTTGTAATAAAAATATACAATAATAAGTGTGATAAGTGTGTTTATTACTATGAATCAACATATTGCAACAATATTTCAAAATGCATCTGGTAATGACCTATTTCCTTTATTTCTTATAATGCTTCCAACTTTCTTCATTATTAGGAATATCTAAAATGTGTTTAATAAATAAGGAGTGTCAAGTGAGATAATTTTACAGACAATTACAAACCATATTGAATTATGAAAAACTAGAAAGTGCTAGCAAACATTATTTACTAGTATTGATATCCCTAGTAAGGTTAACATCACTATATAGATGTATATACAAAAGGAATTCTTGAAAGCAATTGTTGCAAGGAGAACTTACTCCATAACAACTTATCTATGCATATGTTGTGTATTTGAGAGTAAGTCCTGAGTTTATGAGGGTGGGGTAGAGATGTTTTTGCAATTACTCTTTGTATTATACTATCTCAGTTAATGTAAAGCATTGAACTAATTTTGTCTTATTTTTATTGAAGAAAACTACACCAACATTAGTCACACCTTTTTAATCCTGTGAATCTATAAAATAGCAGAAACCTGAGATGAGTAGTTTGGCATTAGTAGTTTTATCTACTGACTTATTGGAAAAGAATTTCTAATTATTAAAGAGAAAGAGAGAAAAAGGCAAAGAGATTTCACAAAGGTATACATAAAGTCGTTTTCACTGTTTTTTTTGCTCCTATTTTTAAATAAAAGTAATCTTTCTAATATTCTCTTAGAAGCTAAGGAGAAATAGTTGAATTGTGTTCATAATATTATTTGCAAACTACAACCAAAATATTCTTATAATAGAAGAACTGCTCAACTATCTAAACATTATATTACCCTTCAGGAAATAGAAAGGGTATAATGAAAATTGGTTTCTCTACTTCATTTTTTTAGTTCTATTAGTAAATATTTTGTCTAGGAACAAATCTATTACAGGCAGACAATGCAATGAATCGTGTTGATATTGACTATGTGCCAATCTGATTCCAGTGCTATAATAATGTGTAAATAAAAGGCTGGTTGGGGATTAGAGACATATCTTTTAAGAATGTTATTTTATCATATCTTCAGTAAAATTTCACCAAAGGTTTGATATACATATATATTAACATCAACTTTATTTATACTTCATTAAGGATTCATATAGTGAATCACATTGATCTAGACAGACTTCACAGGAGGTTTATTTTATAGATAACTCTGAACATGGCTGGAAAAGGAGTCTAGATAAACATGATTTATAGGCAGATACCAGCTGAGAAACATTCTGCTCCATGGAGGAAACATTTAACAAGAAAGCATATTTGTGCTATAAAACATAACAGTATTAAATTTTATGCTCATGATAAGCTACAATTCAAAAACATCAAGTACTCTTATGTTATGATCATTCCAAAGTAAACTTTTAAGTACATTGGTAGTACCTATATCAATAACTCTGACTTACGTGTAGTATTTAAATGCAATATTAACAAATACTCTAGTATTTTTATTTGCAAAGTAGTTTATGTCTAAAGTAAAAAAAGGACATACAGCCTTATCATTTTAAACATTTTTGTAGGTGCTTTTTTTTTTTTACCTGATTTGGTCAATTATGTTGCAAGTTTTTTTTTTTTGTTTATTTGTTTGTTTTTGTTTTTGTTTTTAATATTGAAGCAACACTGCATTCCTGAATACATTTTATCTGGTCACAGAATATAATCCTTTTCATATATTGCTATAAACATCTTGCCAATAATTTGTTCACAATTTTTGCATTCATATCAACTAGGGAAATTAGAGTATAATTGTCTTTTTTGGTTCTTGCTCTTCCTGGTTTAGGTATCAGAACTATATTTGTCTCACAGAAGAAGTTTAATAGAACTCTTTCACCTATTTTTATCCAAATAATTTATAAAGTAATAGAATTAAATGTTCTTTAAATGTTTAGTAAAAATCACTTGCAAACCTGTTTAATTTTGGAATTTTTTTTTCTGAGGGCATCCATTAATCATTTATTAATTTTTTCAAAACATTGTTATTTTGGCATTCTATTTTCTGATGTGTTAATCTAAATAATTTATATTTTTCTAAACTCTCATCAATTTGCTCCATTTGCAGTAATATTGCAATAAAATGGAGCAGACTATATATATTTGCTTTTTGCTGAGGCAATTGAGGTTAAGTGACTTGTCCAGGGTCACACAGCTAAGGAATGTTAATTGCCTGAGACCAGATTTGAACTCAGATCCTCCTGACTTCAGGGCTGGTGCTCTATCCATTGCGCCACCTAGTTGCCCTGTATTTTCTCTTTTTTAATGAAATTGAATAATAATAGTTATCTATCTTACTATTTTCCCCCTTAATACCAGATTCTCATTTTATTTGTTAGCTGAATAGTGTTGTTTTTTTTTCCTTTGCTCTTATTGATCTCACTTGTGATTTTCATTATTTTCTATTCTGAACTCAATGGGGATTTTTCATTTGTTATTTTTCTATTTTTTTAAGTTCCATAACCAGTTCATGGATCTGCTCTTTCTCTGGTTTGTTGATGTTAGAATGTAGAGAAATAATTGTCCCGAAGTAACGATTTGGCTGCATTCCATAAATTTTGGTGTAATGTCTCATTGTTCTACTTATCTTTAATGGAATTACGGATTGTTTCTAAGATTTATTTTTGACTCATTCTTTAGGATTACATTATTTGGTTTCCAATTAATTTTAATCTATATTTCCATTGTTCTTTGTTGAATGAAATTTTATAGCATTATGATCTGAAATTAATACATTTAATATGTCAGAATTTCTGCCTTAAATTTTAAAGTTTTTACATGCTAATACATGTTCAATTTTTTGTGTAGATGTCATGTGCTGCTGAATAAAAGATATATTCTTTTCTGTTCTCATTAAACTTTATCCAAAGATGTCACATTTAAAAATATTGTTTGATATTCTATTTATGACAAGTAATTATTCATAATATTTATAATTTCTCATTTATCTTTCATAATACATTAATTACCTCTTTAGTTTCTTTCTTGTTTATTTTTTGTTTGGATTTCTCAATTTTCCAAGAAGGGACTATTGAGGTCTACCATGATTATAGATTTGCATTCTATTTCCTCCTGTAGCTCACCTAACTTCTCTTTAAGAAGAGGAGCAGAACCAAGATGGTGGAGAGCAGATAAGACTTTCTGGAACCTCGTCTGACAGCCTCTCAAATAAACAACAGATTAAGCTTTCAAACCAGTTTTGAAGTCAAAAGATCCTCAAATGTTTGGAGCACGATGCTTTCCCAGAAGAAGATACCTTGGTAGGACTTCAGAACAAGTTTGTTTCAAACCAACAGAGGGACAGTCTGCTGAACCCAGACTACAGCACGGGAGACCTGGGGCAAGTAGCTGCAGCTTATAAGAAATATTCTGCCAGCCTCTTGGGCTACTCTGTCCTGTTTGCAAGCAGGTGGTTTGGCATATTTGCAACAAAAGACAAATTGTAAACCACTGAGCATGGGAAGAATGTGGGACCTAGCCCCAATAATTCAGCATTGGAAATTAATCAGCAGAACTGCCACAAGGCAAATTAAATCAGCTGTTGTTCCTTTTCATTGAACAGATATCAAGCCTTAAAAAATGAATAAAAAGTCAAAAAGATCTCTCAATATAGACATCTTTTATGGAAAGAGAGTACAGACTTCAGATCCTGAGATTCCTAAAGGCAAAGCAACACCAAATTAAGCCCCCAAAGGAGACATAAGCTGGTCCCCATTTCACAAGGCTTTCTTGGAAGATTGCATAAAGGATTTAAAAAGAGAGTTAGAAGAAAATTGGGAAATGAAAGGGGATCATTGCAAGAAGGAATGGAAAAAGCATGTAATGTCCTACAAAAGAGATATGAAAAAGACACAAATTCACTGAAAAACAAAATTGATGAAATGGAAAAAGAATGCAATGAACAAAAATATTCAATTGGCCAATTAGAAAAGGACCTAAAAAGGTAACTGAAGAAAATAACACACTAAAATTAGAATTGAACAAATAGAAGTGAATGATTCAATAAGACTTCAAGAATCAGTGAAACAAAAAAAAATAGAAAAAATATGAAATATTTCCTAAGAAAAGTAACTGATTGGATAATAGATCTAGGAGAGACAATCTAAGGATTATTGAATATCCTGAAAGCCATTATAAAAAGAAAAAGAACCTAGATATTGTCTTATAGGAAATTATAAAAGAATAATGCCCTGATATCTTAGAATCAGAAGGTAAAATAGCCATTGAAAGAATTCATCAATGAACTCATGAAAGAGATCCCAAAATAAAATTCCCAAGGAATATCATGGCTAAATTTCAGAACTATTGCACCAAGAAAAAGATATCGCAAGCAGCCAGACAGAAACAATTTAAATGCCAAGGAGACATAATGAGGATTACCCAGGACATATCAGCTCTCACATTAAAGGATCAAAGGGCCTGGAATGTGATATTCTGAAAGGCAAATGAACAGGAATTACAGTCAAGAATAGGGTATCCAGCTAAAATGAACATTATCTTTCAGGGAAGAATATGGACATTCAATGATATAGGTAAATTTCACCTATTTCTAATGAAAAGACCAGAACTGAACAAAAAATTTGATGTCCAAACACAGAATTCAAGATCAGCATAAAAAGGTAAAAAGGAAAGAACTCTTGAGAATTATATTTTTGTTGTGTGTATACTAAGAGAATGTGGGTATAATTTCATTTTATTATGATAATATGAAAAAGAAAATACAGGTAAAAGGGGATCACATTGGGGATGGAGAAAAAGGTGGTAAAATAAGGGCAAATACATCTCACAAAGGGGCAAAGAAAACCTATTATAATTGAAGGAAAGAATGGAGGGGGATGAGCATTGTTTAAATCTTACTCTTGGTGGAGCCAAGATGGCGAGTTGCAGACACCATTCTCTGTGAGCTCCTCAGATCTTCCCTCAGACCCAGAACAAATTTAGCCTCTGAACTGGTTCTGGAGTGAGGGCTCCATCAAACACTTTGAATACAACACACTTTTATCAAAAATTTACTTTGGAAGAACTCCGGAGCAGGTCAGTTTCAGATGGACAGGGGATCGGGCTGCTAGCCACACTCAGACACCAGTGCACAGATGGGGCAGAACAGGACTGGGACAAAGATTGGAGGATTCTAGGCAGCCAGGAAGTCCCTGGGAGACACTTGGGCCACTTTGCTCTGCTTGCGTGCAGGTACTTTGGCAGATCTACCTTTGGTAAAGGGTGAATTGAGAGCAGCTGAAAGTGTGGTCCTAGTGCGGATATAGTCAGGCCAGTCCCCCACTGGAAGTCACCTATGCAAACTGCCACAGGGCAAATTGAAATGGCTGAGACTCCCCTGTTTGAATCAGACCTCAGCTCAAAATCATGAGTAAGAAGCAGAAGAGAGCTCTCACCATAGACAGCTTTTATGGAAAGAAAGAACGACTTACCCCAGATTCCAAGGTTCCAGAAGGCAAAGCAACCCCAGAGGAAACCACAAAGGCAGACATGAGCTGGTCCCCATTTTACAAGGCTTACCTGGAAGATTGCATACAGAATCTTAAAAGAGAGCTAAAAGAAGAGTGGGGAAATAAATTGAGATCAGTGCAAGAAAGATATAATGCCCTGCCACAGAGATATGAAAAATTGGAAAAAAAAAATAGTGAAATGGAAAAAATCACCAATTCGCTGAAAAATAAAAATGAATTGGAAAAAGATAACAATTCAATGAAAAACAAAATTAGTGAATTGGAGAAAGACAACATTTCACTGAAAAATAAAACTGGCAAAATGAAAAAAGAATGCAATGAACCAAAAAATTCAATTGGCCCATTACAAAAGGAGCTGAAAAAGGTAACTGAAGGAAATAATACTTAAAAACTAAAATTAAACAAATAAAAGTGAATGACTCAATAAGACTTCAAGAATCAGTCAAACAAAAACAAAAAAAATGAAAAAAATAGAAGAAAATATGAAATATCTTGTAGGAAAAACAACTGATTGGAAAACAGATCTAGGAGAGACAATGTAAGGATTACCTGAAAGCCACGATGAAAAAAAGAACCTAGATGCTATATTTCAGGAAATCATGAAAGAAAATTGCCCTGATGTTTTAGAATCAGAAGACAAAGTTGGCATTGAAAGAATTCACCGATCACCTCCTGAAAGAGACCCCAAAATTAAAACCCCAAGGAATATCATGGCCAAATTTCAGGACTATCACACCAAGGGAAAGATATTGCAAGCAGCTAGAAAAAAACAGTTGAAATACTGAGGAACTGTCACTAGAATTGCACAATATATGTCAGCTTCCACATTAAAGGATCAAAGGGCCTGGAATCAGATATTCCCGAAAGACTTGGATTACAGAACTTGGATTAAAGCCAAGAATGAGCTATCCAGCTAGAATGAGCATTATCTTCCAGGGAAGAAGATGGTCATTCAATGAAACAGGAGAATTTCACCTATTTCTAATGAAAAGACCATATCTGAACAAAAAAATATGACCTCCAAATACAGAACTCTAGAGAAGCATAAAAAGGTAAAAAGGAGAGAACATTTGAGAACTATATTTCTACACTGGGTATCCTTAAAGAATGGGGGTATAGGGGCAGCTAGGTGATGCAGTAGATAGAGCACCAGCCCTGAAGTCAGGAGGACCTGAGTTCAAATCTTACCTCAGACACTTAAAACTTCTTAGCTGTGTGACCATGGGCAAGTCACTTAACCTCAATTGCCCCAGCCAAAAAAAAATGGGGGTATAATTTGATTTTACTTTGATAATAATGGAAAATAAATTAGAGGTGGAAGGGATATCATACTGAAAGAAAAGGGGAAAGGAGGTAAAATAAAGTAAAAAAAAAGAAGGTAAAATAAGGCAAAATCGCATGAAGAAACAGAAAATATAATATAATTGAGGGAAAGAAGGGAGGGTTATGAGCATTGTGTGAATCTTACTCTCATTAGTTTAGGCTCTAAAAGAGTATATCAGACACATTTGGCTTCAAAGAAAAACTTGGCCCTCCTTATAGGGAAGTAGGAAGAAAAGGAGGAAGAGAAAGGGATAGACTAATAGAAGGATTAGGGGAAAGGTGTAAAAAACAGGGAGGGAGTTCTAAAGGGGGGAGGACTGTTAGAGGGAGGTGGTCATCAAAAACAAAATACTGGGGAGGGGGGAAGGGAAAAAGGGGAAAAGGAAGAGAAAAACATAACTTTGGGTAAATAACATGGCAAGAAATACAGATATACTTATTTTAACTGTGAATGTGAATGTGATGAACTCTCCCATAAAATGGAAGTGGATAGCAGACTGGATTAAAAGTCAGAATCCTACAAAATGTTGTTTACAGGAAACACATCAAAAACATGGAGATACATAGAGAATGAAGGTAAAGGGCTGGAGCAAAATCTTTTAAGCTTCAGGTGAACAACAAAAAAAAAAAAAAGCAGGGGTAGTAATCCTAATCTCAGATCAAGTAAAAGCAAAAATAGATCTAATTTTAAGAGATAAGGAAGGAAGCTAAATTTTACTAAAGAGTACCGTAGACAATGAAGCAGTATCAATACTAAACATATATACACCAAGTGGTATAGTATCCAAATTCCTAGAGGAGAAAGCCTTTAGTTAATTTGATTAGAAAAGGAAAGAGGAAAATCAAATTGTTAGTCTCAAAAATGATAAGGGATTTTCAAAAATAATAAGGAAAAGAAAGCCTATTAACTTCTAATGGAATTAATTCCATCCAGGGGAGGGGTGGGGACTGGGGGTAAAATTTGTAATGGAAACCTTTGTAAGGATCAATGATGAAGGCGGAGCCAAGATGGTGGAGTGAAAAGGTGACATTCTGCCTCTCCTCCCATCTTCTCTCAAATCAACAATAAAATAAGTCTCTGAACTGATCTTCAAGTCAATTAATTCAGAAATATTTGTACACTGCTCTCTGGAGAACTTCATATCAGGTTAGTCTGACTCAGACAGAGAGATAAATAGACGACTCCTGTGTAGGCCAGAAGTGAGGGTGGGACTCAGCTCAGCTCAATGTGGCAGAAATTCCAAACTCCAAACTCCAAATTCCAAACACCTGGAGTTTATCTGAGGCACTCATGACACTCTGCCCTGATTGAGGGCAGGTGTTCTGGCAGACTTGCCTTGTTTAAGGAGTAATTCGGACTTAGTCTTACCCCCACCAGCCAAGCACCTTAAATTAACTCGCTGAAGTGCCCCAGGGCAAAGTTTTTCAGCCGCCGTTTTTTTTTTCCCCTACCTTAAAGAGATATCCACGCTGTCTAAAAAAATGAATAAGCAAAAGAGAGCTCTCACCATGGACAGCTTTTATCAAGACAAAGAAGCATTGACCCCAGATGCTGAGGTTCCTTTAGATAAAATACAAGATGAAGGTATTAAAGACCATCACTGGTCACTTTTTCAAAAGGCCTTTCTAGAAGATTACATAAAGAACCTCAAAAGAGAGCTGGAGGATAAATGGGAAAATAAACTGAAATCAGTGCAAGAAGGATACAATATCTTGCAAGAAGGATAGGATGCCCTGCAAAAGAGATATGAAAAATACACCAATTTATTGAAAAATAAAATTAGTGAAGTTGAAAAAGAGTGCAATGAACAAATTGGCCAGTTACAAAGGGAGCTTAAAAAGGTAACTGAAGAAAACAACACTTCAAAAATAAGAATTGAAAAAATGCAAGTGAATAACTCAATAAGACTTCAAGAATCAGTCAAAGAAAAACAAAAAAAAATGAAAAATCAGAAGAAAATATGAAATATCTCCTAGGAAAAACAACTGCCTTGGAAAATAGATCTAGGAGAGACAATCTAAGGATTATTGGACTTGCTGAAAGCCATGATGAAGAAAAAGAATCTAAACACTATCTTCCAGGAAATCCTGAAAGAAAACTGCCCTGAGATTGTAGAATCAAAGGGCAAAGTTACCATTGAAAGAATTCACCAATCACCTCCTGAAAGAGACCCCAAAATTAAGACCCCAAGGAATATCGTGGCTAAATTTCAGGACTATAGCACCAAGGAAAAGATTCTGCTAGCAGCTAGAAAGAAACAATTCAAATAGTGAGGATCAATAATTAGAATCACACAGGATCTGTCAGCCTCCACACTGAAGGATCGAAGGGCCTGGAACCAGATATTCCGAAGGGCAAAGGAATTTGGATTACAAACAAGAATAACTTATCCAGCTAGAATGAGCATTATCCTCCAGGGAAGAAGATGGTCATTCAATGATATAGGTGAATTTCACCTATTTCTAATGAAAAGACCGGATGCGAACAAAAAATTCGACACCCAAACACAGAACTCAAGAGAAGCACAAAAACGTAAAAAGGAAAGGACTCTTGAGAACTTTTTTTTAACTAGGGGGATACTTAAAGTTTGGGGGTATAATTAACTAGATATTACTTTGATAATATGAAAAAGAGAACTAGAGGGTGAAAGGTTGTCATACTGGGGAAAAGAGGGAAAAAGGGGTAAAATAAGATCTAAAAAAAAAAGGACGTAAAAGAAAAATAACCTGAAGTGGCAAAGAAAACCTAATATAAATGAGAGAGAGGGGAGGGAGATGAGCATTGTGTAAATCTTACTCTCATGAGGTTGGGCTCTAAAAGCGTATATCAGACATTTGATTTCACATAGAAACTTGCCTGTTGCTAGAGGGAAGTGGGAGGGAAAGGAAGAAAAGGAAGGGACAAACTAATAGAAGG
This sequence comes from Myrmecobius fasciatus, assembly GCA_023553655.1. Taxonomy (NCBI): domain Eukaryota; kingdom Metazoa; phylum Chordata; class Mammalia; order Dasyuromorphia; family Myrmecobiidae; genus Myrmecobius; species Myrmecobius fasciatus. The sequence goes on along the minus strand of JAJPUD010021422.1, from coordinate 7,620 downwards.
GAAAATAGAAGAATCAGGGGAAAGAAGTAAAAACAGGGGGACGGGATCTAAAGGGTGGAATATTGTTTGGGGGAGGGGGTCATCAAAAGCAAAGTACTGAGGAGGGGGAAGGGAGAAAGGGGAAAGGAAAGGGGAAAGCATAACTTGGGTAAATAAGATGGCAAGAAATAAAGAATGAGTTATTCTAACTGTGAATGTGAATGGGATGAACTCTCCCATAAAGCGGAAGCGGATATCAGACTGGATTAAAAACCAGAATCCCACAATATGTTTTCTACAAGAAACACATCTAAAACATAGTGACACATATAGGATGAAGGTAAAAGGCTGGAGCAGAGAATATTATGATTCAGGTGAACAAAAAAAAAGCAGGGGTAGCAATCCTTATCTCAGATCAAGTAAAAACCAAGAGAGATCTAATCAAAAGAGATAAGGAAGGAAACTATATTTTATTAAAGGGTACCATAGATAATGTAGCAATATCAATACTAAAGCATACGTACCAAGTGCAATAGCATCCAAATTCTTAGGGGAGAAATTAAGACAGATGCAAAAAGAAATAGTCAAAAAATACTAGTGAGGGATCTCAACCTTGCTCTCTCAGAATTAGATAAATGAAACTACAAAATAAACAAGAAAGAAACTTGGGAGATAAAGCAATTGTTAGAAAAGTTAGGTATGATAGATCTATGGAGAAAGTTGAATGGAGACAGTAGGGAGTTTACTTTTTTCTCAGCAATCCATGGAACCTATACAAAAACTGTACATTTGTTAGGGCATAAAAACCTCAAAATCAAATGCAGAAAGGCAGAAATACTAAATGCATCCTTTTCAGATCATGATGCAGTAAAAATCACATGCAATAAAAGGCCAGGAGAAAATAAACCAAAAGTTAATTGGAAATTAAATAATCTAGTCATGAAGAATGAATGGGTGAAAGAGCAAATCATAAACACAATCAATGATTTCATCCAGGAGAATGACAATAAGGAGACAACATACCAAAATTTGTGGGATACAGCCAAAGCTGTTGTAAGGGGAAATTTTATATCTCTAGATGCTTACTTTCATAAAATAGAGAAAGAAAAGATCAATGAATTGGGCTTATTATTAAAAAAAAACTAGAAAAAGAACAAAGTAAAAATCCTCAATTAAATACCAAATTGGAAATTCTAAAAGTAAAAGGAGAAATTAATAAAATCGAAAACAAGAAAACTATTGAGTTAATCAATAAAACTAAGAGTTGGTTCTATGAAAAAACCAACAAAATAGATAAGCCTTTAGTTAATTTGATAAGAAAAAGGAGAGAGGAAAATCAAATTGTTAGTCTCAAGAATGATAAGGGAGAACTTTCCTCCAATGAAGAGGAAATTAGAGCAATAAGTAGGAGTTACTTTGCCCAAATTTATGCCAGTAAGTTTGATAATCTAAATGAAATGGAGGAATATCTACTAAAATATAGAATGCCCAGGTTAGCAGAAGAGGATTTAAATTATTTAAATAGCCCCATATCAGAAAAAGAAATAGAAAAAGCTATTAACCAACTCCCTAAGAAAAAATCTCCAGGGCCAGATGGATTTACATGTGAAATCTACCAAACATTCAAAGAACAATTAATTCCAATACTACACAAACTGTTTGAGAAAATAGGGATGGAAAGTATACTGCCAGAATCCTTCTATGAGACCGATATGGGGCTGATAGCTAAACCATGTAGGGTGAAAACAGAGAAAGAAACTATAGACCCATTTCCGTAATGAATATTGATGCAAAAATTTTAAATAAGATATTAGCAATGAGATTACAGAAAGTCATCCCCAGGATAGTACACTATGACCAAATAGGATTTATACCAGGGATGCAGGGCTGGTTCAATATTAGGAAAACTATCAGCATAATTAATTATATTAATAACCAAACTAACAAAAACCATATGATTATCTCAATAGATGCAGAAAAAGCATTTTATGAAATCCAACACCCTTTCCTATGAAAAACACTAGAGAGTATAGGAATAAATGGGCTTTTCCTTAAAATGATCAGTAGCATCTGTTTAAAACCATCAGCAAGCATCATATGTAATGGAGACAAACTAAAAGCATTCCCAGTAAGATCAGGAGTGAAACAAGGCTGCCCACTGTCACCATTACTATTTAATATTGTATTAGAAATGTTAGTTTTAGAAATAAGAGAAGAAAAAGCAATAAAAGGAATTAGAGTAGGTAATGAAGAAACCAAATTATCACTCTTTGCAGATGACATGATGGTATCCTTAGAGAACCCTAGAGAATCAACTAAAAAACTACTAGAAACAATTCACAACTTTAGCAAAGTGGCAGGATTCAAAATTAATCCACATAAATCATCAGCATTTTTATATATTACCAACAAAGTTCAGCAGCAAGAGATACAAAAAGAAATTCCATTCCAAATAGCAGATGATAGGATAAAATACTTGAGAATCTATCTGCCAAGGAAAAGTCAGAAACTATACGAACTAAATTACAAAACACTTTCCACACAAATAAAATCAGACCTAATCAATTGGAAAAATATTAAGTGCTCATGGGTAGGCAGAGCAAACATAATAAAAATGACAATACTACCCAAACTAATCTACTTCTTTAGTGCCATACCAATCAAACTCCCAAGAAATTATTTTACAGATCTAGAAAAAATAGTAGCAAAGTTCATTTGGAAGAACAAAAGCTCAAGGATTTCAAGGGAGGGGATTAATGAAAAAAAAGGCAGATGAAGGTGGTCTTGCTGTACCACATCTAAAACTATATTATGAAGCAGCGGTCATCAAAACCGTTTGGTACTGGCTAAGAAATAGAGCAATCGATCAGTGGCACAGGATAGGTTATCAGGACAATCTAGGCATTAACCTTAACAATCTAGTGTTCGATAAACCCAAAGACCACAGCTTTTCGGATAAATACTCTCTATTTGGCAAAAATTCCTGGGAAAATTTGAAACTAGTGTGGAAGAAATTAAGGCTTGACCCATACCTTACACCACATACTAAAATAAAATCTAAATGGGTTCATGATCTAGATATAAAGAGGGACTTTGTAAGCAAGTTAGAGGAACGTAATATAGTTTATCTCTCAGACCTGTGAAGATGGAATAAATTTATGTCCAAAGAAGCCCTGAAACTCCTAATTGAACACCAGATGGATAATTTTGTTTATATTAAGTTAAAAAGTTTCTGTACAAACAAAACAAATGCAGACAACATTAGGAGGGAACATCAATTTGGGAAATCATCTTTACATTTAATGGTTCTGATAAAGGCCTCATTTCTAAAATATATAGAGAATTGTCTCATATATATAAGAATTCAAGCCACTCTTCAATAGATAAGTGGTCAACGGATATGAACAGACAATTTTCAGACAATGAAATTAAAACCATCTCTAGTCATATGAAAAGTTGGTCCAAATCATTATTGATCAGAGAAATGCAAATTAAGACAACTCTGAGGTACCACTACACCCCTGTCAGATTGGCTAAAATGACAGGAAACGATAACGATGAATGTTGGAGGGGATGTGGGAAAAGTGGGACACTAATACATTGTTGGTGGAACTGTGAACAGATCCAACCATTCTGGAGAGAAATTTGGAGCTATGCTCAAAAAGTTGTTAAACTGTGCATACCCTTTGACCCAGAAGTATTTCTATTGGGCCTATATCCCAAAGAGATCTTAGAGGAGGGAAAGGGACCCACCTGTGCAAGAATGTTTGTGGCAGCCCTTTTTGTAGTGGCTAGAAACTGGGAACTGAAGGGATGCCCATCAATTGCAGAGTGGCTGAATAAATTATGGTATATGAATGTTATGGAATATTATTGCTCTGTAAGAAAAGACCAGCAGGACAATTAAAGAGAGGCCTGGAGGGACTTGCATGAACTGATGCTGAGTGAAACGAG
>JAJPUD010021421.1:1581-23084 GCA_023553655.1 Myrmecobius fasciatus | reverse complement strand
TGTTTTTGATGACCACCTCCCTCTAACAGTCTTCCCCCCTTTAAAACCCTCCCTCTTTTATACACCTTTTCCCTAATCCTTCTATTAATTTATCCCTTTCTTTTCCTCCTTTCTCTCCTACTTCCCTATACAGAGAGCCAAGTTTTTCCCTGAAATTAAATGTGTCTGATATGCTCTTTTAAAGCCCAATCTAATGAGAGTAAGATTTACACAATACTCATCACCCTCACTTCTTTCCCTCAATTATATTAGATTTTCTATCTCTCTTCATGAGACTTTGCCTTATTTTACCTCCTTTTTTTTTACTTTATTTTACCTCCTTTCCACTCCCCCCCCCTTTTTTTACAGTATGATATACCTTCCACCTCTAATTTCTTTTCTCTTATTATCAAAGTAATATCAAATTATACCCCCATTCTTTAAGGACACCCCTAGTAGAGATATAGTTCTCAAGAGTTCTTTCCTTTTTACCTTTTTACACTTCTCTAGAGTTCTGTGTTTGGAGGTCAATTTTTTTGTTCAGATCTGGTCTTTTCATTACAAATAGGTGAAATTCTCCTGTATCATTGAATGGCCATCTTCTTCCCTGGAAGATGATGCTCATTCTAGCTGGATAGCTTATTCTTGGCTGTAATCCAAGATCTTTTGCCTTTGGGAATATCTGATTCCAGGCCCTTCAATCCTTCAATATGGAAGCTGACAGATCCTGTGTAATTCTAATGACAGTTCCTCGGTATTTGAACTGTTTTTTTTCTAGCAGCTTGTAATATCTGTTCCTTGATGGGATAGTCCTGAAATTTGGCCACAATATTCCTTGGGGTTTTAATTTTGGGTTCTCTTTCAGGAGGTGATTGGTGAATTCTGTCAATGCCAACTTTGCCTTCTGATTCTAAAACTTCAGGGCAATTCTCTTTCATGATTTCCTGGAAGAGAGCATCAAGGTACATTTTTTCACCGTGATTTCAGGGATTCCAATAATCCTTAGATTGTCTCTCCTAGATCTGTTTTCTAAGTCAGTTGTTTTTCCTAGGAGATATTTCATATTTTCTTCTATTTTTTCATTTTTTTTGTTTTTGTTTGACTGATTCTTGAAGTCTTATTGAGTCATTCATTTCAATTTGTTCAATTTTAATTTTTAAGGTATTATTTCCTTCAGCTATCTTTTTTAGCTCCTTTTGTAACTGGCCAATTGAATTTTTTGGTTCATTGCATTCTTTTTCCATTTTGCCAATTTTATTTTTTAGTGAATTGTTGTCTTTTTCCAATTCACTAATTTTGTTTTTCAGGGAATTGTTGTCTTTTTCCAATTCACTATTTTTATTTTCTAGTGAGTTGGTGACTTTTTCCAATTCACCAATTTTGTTTTTCAGTGAATTGTTGTCTTTTTCCAATTCACTAATTTTGTTTTTCAGTGAATTGTTGTCTTTTTCCAATTCACCAGACTTATTTTCCAGTTTTTCACATCTCTGTTGCAGGGCAACATTTCCTTCTTGCACTGTCTCAATTTATTTCCCCAATCTTCTTCTAACTCTCTTTTGAGATTCTTTATGCAATCTTCCAGGTAAGCCTTCTGAAAGGGAGACCAGCTTAAGTCCACCTTTGTGGCTTTATCTGGGATTGTTTTCAGAATCTCAGGATCTGGGGACTTCTCTGGTTTCTCTCTGTAAAAGCTTCCTATGGTGAGAACTCTCTTCTTCTTGCTCTTGATGTTTAGCTGAGGTATCAGTCACCAGCAGGGAATTCTGCAGCAGCAGCAGCAGCAGCAGCAGCAGCAGTGATTTCAATTTGCCCTGGGACAATTTGCCGAGTTGACTTCTGGTCTGGGGCTGATCTGGCTTGATCCACACTAGGACCGCACTTTCAGCTGCTCTCAATCCACCCTTTATCAAAGGTAGACCTGCCAAAGCACCTGCCCACAAGCAGAGCAAAGTGGCCCAAGGGTCTCCCAGGGACTTCCTGGGAGCCTAAAATCGTCTGGTCCCTCCCAGCCCCGGACTTGCACCCCAGCTGCGCAATGGCGTCTGAGCGCTTTGAGCGACTCGATCCCCTGCCCGTCTAAAACTGACCTCAGAAGTTCTTTCAAAGTAGATATTTGATAGAAGTGTGTTGTAGTCCAAGTGTTTGGTGGCGCCCTCACTCCAGAACTAGTTCAGAGGCTCAATTTGCCTGGGTCTGAGGGAAGGTCTCAGGAGCTCACAGAGAACGCTGTCTGCAATTAGCCATCTTGGCTCCGCCCCTAAATGATCATTCTTATATGCTATATAACTATTTTATGCGTGTAGATTTTCTTAATCCAGTGATAATGGAAATCACTCAAAAGTGTGCATGCACATAATTTTTCTTTTATTTCTTTAGATCAGCAAATCTTTCAACAAGCATTTATTAAGAGCCTATGATATTCCAGGCATTCTGTTAAGCACTAGGAATATGAGTACAAAGAATGAAACAATTCTTCCTCATAAGAGCAGATACTCTAATCAACCACTGCTTCCAGAAAATCCAAAATAGAGTAGTTATTTTTAAATAATGATTTTTTTGAATTAATTTTTAAAAGATCATGGAAGTAAAAAATTAAAACTGCTTGTCAGTTAGAGTATTTTTTTTTAAAGTTTGCGTTTTGTAGAGTATAAAATCCATGCTGTAATATAGTGATAAATGTTTATTTTTAATATTTTTGTTCTGGGACTTTATCACTGGTAATATTTGGGGCATATTTGAGTAAAATTTTCATTTATTAAATTTAGGGGTTGATTGCATCCATCCACTATGGCAATCAATTAGCCCAGTAGAAAGGGCCTCATGAGCAGTACTGGCATGATATGATCCACAGGTCATGAAGAATGGGATATAACTGAATGATTGGACAACAATAACAACAGCACCCTAAAGGTTACTTCTTTGGGAGATGGAAGAAGTATATTGAGAATTAAGGATCACATAGAAATAAAAATATTGTTAAGATTTCTTTGTAATAAGTATTTCTCCTCCTAGTCTGATTTTCTTTTGGATTTTTTAATGGAATGCTCTTTAATAATTGAGTTACATGCCCATTTTTAGTTTATTATCACAAGATGTTAGACATTTTCAGCATTTGCCTTCAAATCTAATCTCTAAAAGAGGAAAGATAGTCCATAGTAATTAAGCATGAGACAATAAGATAAAAAAATAAAAGCATTGCAAACTACATAAGTGTTATGTGTCAATAATTGAAAATTGAAATATCTTGAGTTCCCAGTCATTTTTTCATTCTCCAAACCAATCTACACTGGTAATTCAATCAATAGAAGCAAATTAATATACTTAAGTTTAAATGTTTGACTATATGGATCACTCTCCAATTCTATTCCCAAATCAATATATTCAAAGTGTATAAACAAATAGTTCTCAATGGATGAGTGAAACCCTGTTACTGACTATATGAAAAATTACTCTTTGTAGTCAATGATTAAATATGTAAATAAAAATAATTATGAATGTTCCCCTCATACTTGGTAAATTGGTAAAGATGACAAAGAAATGAAATACCAAGTGTTGGAATGGGTAGAAGAACACAAACACAATTAATTTGTTGTTGACAGAGTTGAAAATTTGCCCAACAACATTGGAAAAATATATGGCTTTTGTTTTTATTTAAAAATCTTTCTTAACTACCTCCGCTCCCAAAACAACAACAACAACAAAAACTACAAAACACACACAAAACAAACAAACAGAAACCTTTAAGGTTTGTTTATGTAGTCATTGCTAATAGAGGAACTTTGCTCAAGCAAGTGTTCAAGAGAAATGTTTCAGTTAGTTGAATCAAAGATCTGTGACTGTATCTGAAACAATTTACTAATAGCCAAGTGCAAAGCCTTGGCTTCCTACAGAAGAGGTTTATTCTCCCTTTTAATTGGAAATGTTGGGGGGAATAAAATAGGACAGAAATCTCTTCTGCACAGTTTTAGCATGAACATTTTTTTCTGCTGTTTTGATAAGCGAGAAAGATGGGACAAAGATAATGGTAGCTACTTTTCTTTCTCTGTGGACAAGCACTTCAGGATTTGTACAGGCTTGCACCATCTAAAGCCTTTAATTAGATCTAGGAAAACATGTTGTTAGGTGAAACAACATTTCAAAGGGCAATTAGTTCCTTAAGAACAATGTCACAAATGGGTAGGCAACTGAAGCACATTACAAGCAATACTTCAGAACTTTACTGTGGAAATGTTTGTTTATAATATATTAATAATGTTAGGCAAAATGATAGTGGTTGCATCAACTTTATGCAAGGTATACCTGTTTGTCTCCTCTGTCATATCAAAAGACTGCAGTAAATAATCTTCAAAATTTAGATTTCTATGATTCTTATATTCTATAGCTATGAATGAGATAATCATGCATAGATAAATCATAGATCATAGAAAGATGATAGGTAGGGATAGACAAATGGATACATACATATATAGAAACATAGATTAAAAGCTAGAGATTTGATTTCATTGATAAAAGAAACTTCTAATTGAGGAAATTCCTTCAGCAAATGTAGGCTGTTATTTTCTCTGCAACTTAAACTTTTAGGAAGTTGCCTAGAGCACTGAGAAATTAGGTAACTTGCTCAGGATTATAGAATCAATATGCAAGAGATAAAAGAGTTAAATCTAAGATATCTTGGTTCTAAGGCCAGATCTTTAACTATTGTTTGAACATAGCTCTCATTTACATGTATTGATAGATATGTATATACAGGAAAACATACATATATGTATACATATTTCTCCATTAGTGCAAATAAAGTGCCTCACAGTGTTCACATTATCTAAATTCACACTAGTTGAAGTTATAATTACATGTAAAATATGGTAATTTGTTTTGGCCTAATGGAAATATGTATTGGAAATTCAAATAATGCATCTACTTAATAAGATTCTTTATTCTCACTAATCAGTACCAAGCTGTACACACATACATACATAATGAATGAGAAACTAGGATTGATTGGCATCCCATTTTAATACATAAACAAGAAAACTTCAGTATAAAAGATGGCTTTAAATTCAGAGATTTACTTAAATTCACCTTTTCTTGGTATTTATTCTAAATAAGTCAATATTGTTTGTTTAGGAGATTATGAAGTTTTACTTGCTCAATTTGGTATAGGGTAAAGAGTATGTATTTGATATGTGATTCAGGTCTCTGAGTTCTGGACCAAATTTCCATAATGAAGCATTTGAAGGTGCAAAGCCCTTAATGCATAATAAAGGGGAAATTAAATAAGGTCCCTTATGTGTGTCCTCCTAAATTTACATTTTTATTTGTATCACCCACTCCTTCAGCTACTCAGTGCATGCTTGAATGTATATATCACAGTTCATTACCCACCCCTTGGGCTGACTAATCATGCCAGATGGTATAATTTTTGTGCATACTTCATTTGCTATGAGTGTTGCTTTATTTCAGTTTTCATCTGTAATAAGTGAGGATAGAACTACAACCTGGGCAATTTTGCTATTCACAGGTGATTACAATGAAAAGTGAAATTGAAAATGAAATAACAATAGTGCTATGATTCTGTAAATCTATATTCCCCCTCCCTCATAAACAAATATCCCAGAGCAATAGCCATGAAAATTAAATCTAATTCCATTCAGTTCATAGATTCCTTAGATTCAAGTGGTGACAATTCCAAACCTACTATTTTTATTTAAAGAAAATTATTGTAGTATAAAGCTCTGTCCTCCATTAAAAACATATGCATAAAGCTTGATGATGGGCTACTTGAAATATATTATCATACAGGAAGTAGAAAGTTTGTGTGGTCCATACATCTCTACACATTGTCCAAGGAATGTAAAAAAAAAAAAAAAAAAAAAACCTGCTGTAAGCTCTATCTTTGGAGAACTGATAGAAAGCTATGGATCAAAGTCACATGGAGATAGAGGACAGTGATTGGTGGTGATATTTTCTTATTGAAAGGAATATTTGATTGGAAAAGATCACATATCCTTTTTAATATTTAAGTAAATGAAGTAGGGACAGATTAATATACTAGACACAAACCAAAGTCAAATCCATTATCTCATCTTTTTCATTTGCTCCTGGCTTCTTCAGAAAAGTAAATGCTGTTATTTGTCCTTCATTTTTGAAGAGGACAGTGATATCACAGGTGATGTCTTGACATTTACATTAAATGGATTTATTAGGCAAAGTTGCATAGTCATCAGATTCACTGTCTCTTCCAGAGCCATCAAAGTCCCTGGCAAGGCAAAAGTCAAGATGATTGGTGATGGTTCAGGATACAGTGGATGACATTGGCATTTGCAATGTCAGACAAAGTTCTAAGAGCTTCACAGTGATTGTTTCAGCTGCTTTCATTATCATTAGACCATTTTGTCTTAATCCACTCATTCTGCCCAGGAAAGTCTTCACATGCTTGAAAAAGACATCTCCCTAAAGCATTGACAGAATTTTGGCCCATGAGTTACCCTTAACTTTTAGCTTATATGTGTGTGACTCTTTGAGCCATTCAGAACAGATGGTTATTTTATTCTGAAACATCTCCATGGAGAATGTCTATGCTATTCTCTTTCTTTCTTTTTTCTTTCTTTCATCACAAGACCAATGCAACTGGTTTGAATCTCTTCATTGCTGACAAGAACCATGTCCATCAGAATTGATCGTTGTATTATCTTGTACTTGCCATGTATAATGATCTCCTGTTTCTGCTCATTTCACTTTGCATCAGTTCATTTAAGTCTCTCCAGACCTCTATGAAATCATCCTGCTGATTGTTTCTTATAGAACAAGAATATTCCTTACATTCATATACCATAACTTATTCAGTTATTCTTCAATTGATGGACATCCACTCGGTTTCCATTTTCTTGCCACTACAAAAAGGATTGAATGGATACAGCCATTCTGGAGAGGAATTTGGAACTATGATCAAAAAGTTATCAAACTGTGAATATCCTTTGACCCAGCAGTGTTTCTCTTTGGCTTATATCCCAAAGAGATCTTATAGGAAGGAAAGGGTCCCAAATGTGCAAAAATGTTTGTAACAGCCCACAATTCTAAAGGACATGGCTCTCTTCAACAATAAAATGTTTCAAACCAGTTCCAATTGTTCAGTAATGAAGAAACCCATATACACCCAGAGAGAGGGATATGAATTTGGACCATCACATAACATTTTCATGCTCTCTATTGATGTTTGCTTGCATTATGTTTCCCTTCTCAGGTTTTTTTTTCTTGTAGATCTGACTTTTCTTGCACAGCAAGATATATTGTAAAAATATGTATACACATATTCGATTTGTCAAGTATTTTAACATAATTAACATGTAGTTTACTTCCTGCCATCTAGGGGAGAGGTAGGGACTAGGGGGGAAAAATTTGTAACAGAAAGCTTTGTAAGGGTCAATGTTGAAGAACTACCGATACATATGTTTTGCAAATAAAAAGCTTAAAAAAAGGATTGCCACAAACATTTTTGCACCTATGGGTCCCATTCTCTCCTTTATCATATCTTTAGGATACAAGCCTAGTAGAAACACTGCTGGATCAAAGGATATGCACAGTTTCATAACTCTTTGGGCATAGTTCCAAATTGCTCTCCAGAATGGTTGAATCAGTTCACATCTCCACCCACAATGTATTAATGTCTGTGTTTTCCCACATCCCCTCCAACATTCATCATTATCTTTTCCTGTCATTTTACCCAATCTGGGAGGTTTGTAGCAGTGCCTCAGAGTTGTCATACATAATTTGTATTTCTCTGATCATGTATACATTTTCCATCCTTGCTCTCCTGTTGTCTGTACTCTTATAAAAGTGAATACATTGTAGATACTCCTGAATTTATAATTCTGTTATGTATGATTATGTAAAAGTATATGCATGACTCACATCAGCCCATAACTTTGATGAACAATAAATGCCTAAATATTACATAATTTCTCAGCTGAAAAACTTCTTAGAGATCAGTTGATTCAATAGCCTCATTTTATATATAAGAAACTGAAATCCAGAGACACAAAGTGGTTTGTCTCCAAAACAAGAAGCTAATTTATAGCCCTTGTTAAAAGAATACAAAAATTATCATGCCATACCAACATTTTAACTAAAGTATTTTAACTAAAATTATTGGACCATTGGAGAGAAATATTTCTCCCCATTCCAAAATAGATGTGTCATTTTTCATTGTCTGGAACAAGGAGAATGTTGGTTTTAGTTATGCATGCTAAGGGAGAATTATTAGAGAGATTAAGTTCTTGATAGATTTCATAGGTAGAGATCCTGGATATGGGAAATCTGTGTTAGCCCAAGTATGAAAGGTGAGGAAAATGTTTTAAGGGGAAGGGAGTGAGATCAGAAAGATGAAAAGATGAAATGGAACACAGGTTAACTTTAGAGAAATTAGAAACAGTAACAGCATAAATGGGTTCAAGTTGAAATGCAAAAAAGACTAGACAGTAGAAAAGCTTGAATAACAAGCTCTATATTTCTTGGAAATATATGTGAGTGTGGTACTTGGACTTTGTCCAAGTTCCAGATCAAATCTTGCTTCACAAAGTTGTTGTTAGGATTAAATAAGAAAATTTAATCTTTGTAAATCTTAAAGCCAAAAAAATAGCATTTTTTTTTAAATTTTAGCCAATCCCAGGAGAGTTAGACTGTGTTCACATTTAGAATGTCCATAAATTAAGATTCATAATTACCTTACTAAGTCTTACAGAGTTTTTCTAAAATCATTCAATACCATAGCTGTATTATTGAAGCCCGTAAATCAGTGACCTGATGGAACCTTTATTGTCAGTCAATAATTTTTTTAATTCTAAATTAACATTAGAAAGGCTGAAATTTAAGGAAGTTTTATTAATTGATGTAGTATATTCATTTCTGTTTTGATCCTTTTTCCCCACAAGGCAAGAAAAATTGAAATTGTAGAATGGAAATTTTCATTTCAAAGTAAAATTATAACATTTTGTGTATTAATTGACTTGCTTTCTCATCTTTGTGTTAAACACCTATTACATGCCAGATACTGTACAATATATTGAGAAAACAAAGAAACTACCTCTCTCCACATCAAAAGAAAAACAATTCTTGCTTTCAAGAAATTCAGTCTAATAGGAGAGACAAAATGCAAACAAACTATATATAGGTGTGTGTTTGAGTATATTATACATATATATACACACATGACTGGAGATACTCAACAGAGAGAAGACTAGAATTAGGGAGATGAGAATAGAATGGAGCAAGAAAATTACATATATATGTATATATATGCATATATAAAATATATACACATGTTTATTTATATTTATATACAGTATAAAATCAAAGATGAAGAAACTGAAAAAAAAAATACAGGCTAATTTTTCCTAATTCTAGGCTAAATACTCTCTCTACTCTGTCACAACTTTTTCTAAATGTAAAGTGGAGAGACATTTTTTAAAAAATGCTAGCTTGGAACTCACATATTCAAGGTAAACAGCAGGTAAACAGAATCAAATGACTTGTCCAGAGTCATATAGCTAGGAAATATCTACTAGAACCACCCCTGGTTTTTTTTGTCCAATTTTGGGACTAGATCCTTAAGCTTCTCACAGTCTGAGGTCCTGACTCCAGGGCCAATATTCTTCTCCACTATGCCACATCAGCTAGTAGGCAGAATTTTTTTCACCATTTCTTTAAGGACCTTGGAGGTATTGATGTGAATTCTGGAGATCCATCTGGGAAGAAGTCTTAAAGGACAAAACTGAGAACAAGAGGAAATGCCAATTGCTGCCATGGTTCCAATGATCTGGCAATATTAATATAAATATGTTCTCTTCCCTTCTTGCATTAGCTGAATCAAGACTTTGACAGTGGATTGAGAATTTTTTTTTCTTTAATGAGAAAATTAAAAGGAAGGGCCTAGGGGCAAAAGGGAAACTAGGAAGGTGGGAATCTGGGACTAGTTAATGAAGGGAAAGTTAGCAAGAAAGTAAGTTTTCTTCTCTAACCTTGCCAACACTAAAGGCGGGTTTTGCTTCTCCATCTGCCATTGATCCCAGGTACAGCAGACAACTGAGAAAATAACCATTTCCCTGTAATGAAGTTTGGCCCACTGCTTCCAGAACTCCTTTTATCAAGTGGGAATGGTATGGCAGTGTAGAAGGAATAATTTTTGGTCAGCAAACTTCAAGGAGAGTAGCACCAGAAACTTATACAAGTAAGTGATTCCCACTCATGGTCATTCCCAGGATAATGGGCACCTCCCTATTGAATTCTTCTTGGTTAATAATCTATTGTGTTTCAGGATCAAATGCAATTTTCTTTGTTCAGCATTTAAAGTGCTTAGTGTCTGCTCCCAGACTATTCTTCCAATTTTCAAATACATTATTCCCCTTGACATATTTTTTGATCCAGGAAAACTAACTAGGACACTGTCTTGGCTCACAAAAAACTTTATATTGCTACTCTAAGTATATTCATAAAGCCTTTTCCTATGTCTACAATGTAATATGTATTTTCTTTTCAACTCTGTTTTAGAATTCATGTCTTTTAAAACACACTCTTCTGTTCTCATTTTGTATTCCTTATTAGTTATTTTTTTTAAACTTTGCAAATTGTGCTTGGATCATTTAATGGTTTTCATCTTTTCTTAACTTACCTAAAAGCTTGACTCACATATCAGTTCCCACTTTGTCTTTTCTTTCTCTTCTCAGCTAATAGTGCTTCTTCTTTCCTCCCCCAATTCAACAAATATATTTGTATTTTTCTATTCAATTTATATCTATTTTATATTTTACTTACATGTCTATTTTCTGTTTCCTTGATAGAAAATAAGCTTCCTGAAGACAAGGAATGCTTCTTTTATAACTTTGTAATTTTAGCATTTAACATAGTTCTTAGAACATGGGGGATATTTAATAAGGGTGTCTTGATTAATTAAAGATTAATTAAAATAAATAAATTAATTAAAATAAAAATAAAAATTAATTAAATTCAGCATGTTCAGTTTCTATAAATGGACCATTGGAAAGGGATCCAAGATGAAACAAGACTTCTAAATTTCTGTCCCTGAGTGGTTAAGAGGAGAAAAGATGGTCTACTTGAGGCCAAGAATACACTTTTTTTTTAAAGCTAATCACTTGTTTTATTATTATTGTGTCATTTTCTATTTTAAGTTTTTTTTAAACATGGTATATCTAAGTAATGTTTTAAAACACAAGGGCCCCATCCATAAGTAGAACATTCTAGTATATGAAAGTAGAAGCCCAGTATAATATCTATAATCTGAGCCCTAAAAGAAATAACATAGAAAGGGAGTTCTTGGTCAGATTGCCAAATCCCTATTAAATATTAGGTAGAATGTTTTGAGTCAGAAAGATCTGTATTCAATAAATGTGTAAGAATAAAAGTCATTCCCCAATTGATAAATGGTCAAAGGATCTGAACAGGAAGTTTTCAGATGAAGAAATTAGAGCTATCTATAATATATGTAAAAACATTCTAAATCATTAATGATTAGGAAACTTAAAATTAAAACAACTTTCAAATACCACCTCACACCTATGAGATTGGCTAATATGAGAGAAAAGGATAATGATAAATATTGGAGAAGATGGGGGAAACTTTTAACACTAATACTTTTTTGGTGCAATTGTGAACTGATCCAACCATTCTAAAGACCAGTTAGGAACTATACCCAAAGGTCTATAAAAAGTTGTAAACTCTTTGATCCAAAAATCCACTATTATATATAGATCATTTTTTAAAAAGAAAAAGTACCCAAATGTACAAAACTATTTATAGCAGTTCTTTGTGTAGTTGCAAAGAATTGGAAATGGAGGAAAGGTCCATTAATTGGTGATTGATTAAACAATATGTGGAAAATGTAATATTAAGTTAAAAAGAGACTAGATTCAAGTCTCATCTCAGATACTGTGTGACTAATATTTGCAAATTACTTATCCTTTCTATCCCTCAGTTTCTTTTATCTGTAAAAGAGGGGATTGGATTCTGTGGCCTCAAAAGCCCTTTCTAATAATAAATCTATAATGCAAAATATGGAAAGCAAATCCTTATGGTGTACTGCCCTTTCTAAAAAAAATAAAGAAGACAGAAAATGTCTATGATCCAAGTACTAGAAGGGAAAATGATCACAAGGATCCCTGCTTCATGGATCCCTCAATACTTTCAAATACACTGATGGGAGATCTATTCGTGGTCATCCTGATACAACTTGCGACCTGGTTTTCATTTGCACTATTTTATTTAGCCAAGGCAAAAGGCAGCTTCATAGGCTTAAAGGTGAAATGAATCTTAGAGGCTATCTATTCCAAAAATGTCATTTTACTCATAGAGATAAGTGATCTTTCCAAACTCATTTAATATGTGACCAAACAGAAGTGGCCTTCTTCACCCCCCCAACTCTTCACCTATATATTATTATTTTCCCCATATGTCCTTCATATTTCAAATTTTTCTTGGAGGGTTCAGGGGCAATTTCTCCTCATTATTCATTTTTGTAAACTTAGGGCTAGTTCGTCTTTTTATCTTTGTCACTGTACTATTTCCAGTCAGTTTAATAATCTGGAAAATTTTGTAGGCATCATTCTTTTCATCCACTCCCTTCTTTCTCTTTCTTTCTCCTTCCATGATTACCAACTTAGTTCTTCATATCATGCTATACTATTACAATAACTTTCTAATTGCCTCCTTGGTTTATCAACTTCCAAACTTCAAAATAATTAGAGACCATGGGTTCAGTTATCATTTCTATACATTTCTATGATTTCAAGACCTAAATATTCAGTTCCATTCTCTCTCTTGAGTTATAATTCCACATCACCAATTGCTGATTCATCAATTTGAATTGGCTGTCTCATAAGTACACTATATTTAAAATGTGTGAGAACTCATTTCCCCCCCAAAAAATGTATCCCATTTTTAGCTTCTTTATCATGACATGAAGTATCATTTTCCTACTAGTAAAATAGGCATGAAAACTCATCCTGGACTCTTCACTCTCAGTCACCCCAGATAGCTAATTTTGTTATTTTTTTCTTCACAAAATCTCAAGTCATTTCCTTAGCATAGTCATTTCCTTCCTTTACACTTTTCATCAAGAGTATTGTAAGGTCTTCCTAAGTGTCCTCACTGCTGAAGACCTTCTGCTTCATTTCATCTCTCACACAGCTTCTTACAGTGATTTAAATGGAATTTCTTTTTTTTCTCTTGTTGCTGAACTTTGTTGGCAACATATAGAAATACTCTGATTTATGTGGATTTATGTCTTACACAGTTTTCAAAGATATTTTTCTAAAGTGCAGATATCAATGAGTCACTTTTGGTCATTATTCTCTCTAGGATCAAATATGGAATCTCCTATCACACATTTAAAGATCTTCACAATTTGATCCTTTCCTAGATACCCAATCTTCTTATATAATCTTTTAAAAAGTCTTATTGCTCTTTTAAAGTTTAAGATTACAATAAGACTTTTGGAATGATCCGTACTTTATTTATTTATTTATTTTATATTTTACCACAAAGCCAGAAAGATCTACTTGCTTTTCCTCACATATGCTGCTCCATCTCTTTTGTCTCTGCCTTTGCATGCCTCTCATGCCTGCAATATTCTTCCTTACCACATCCCCTTCTTATAATCCTATCTTTCTTTATGAGTCACCTTAAAGTGCACCAGCCATTATCCTTTTAATGATTCCCTTAGCTCCTAATTCTGTGTTTTCTAAGGGAAGCACTGAACTCACAGGATTACCCTGAGGGTCAAATTAGGTAAGGCTTGTAAATCATATAGCAAACTTTTAAGAAATATATACATACTAGCTAGGATTAGTATTTTATAAGACCAAGAGATGTTCATTGAATTAAAGATAGCATGGTGGCACAGTATCTAGAGACCTGATTTCGAGTCAGAAAGATTTGAGTTCTAATCCTAACTCAAACATTTACTAGTTGTATCCCAGGCAAGTCACTTAGCCTATGTCAGTCTCAGTTCCCTCAATTATAAAATGGGGATAATAATAGCACCTACCTCCCAAGAAAGCCATGAAAGAAAAATAAGATAGTATTTGTAGTGTTTTGTAAACTTTGAAGCATTATGTGAAATTCTAGATGTATTGCTACTACTAGCAAAGTAATATACAAATCATAAAATACTACATAATTGATAGTCATTATGTTTATTAAATTACATTACAAATTTTAAAGCTCTATTTAAGTGAAACTTACCTTTTTTATTTTTGTTTGTTTTCTACTGAGGCAATTAAAGTTAAGTGACTTGCCCAGGGTCACACAGTTAGGAAGTGTTAAGTTGTCTGAGACCAGATTTGAATTCAGGTCCTTCTGACTTCAGGGCTGGTGCTCTATTCACTGCATCCTCTAGCTTCTCCTAAGTGAAACTTATCTTGTTCACAATTCATAGTGCTGGTTCTAAACAAAGTCAAAGCAGAATGTCATCAACTCACCGCTATTTTTTGATGGGATTGCCTCATCAGCTTCCCTTAATCAGTAGTCATGGGCCTGACATCAATTAAATTCACTTAATATCTTCTGGAACCAATTTAAATTTTTAGTCTATTGTTTTGAGAGGATAATGAATTCTAAACATTTATCTTGGGAGGGGGTACTTTCTTTTATTTGACTTAAAGCTCTTTAATGGGAAAGAGAGTCTCAGTTATTAAAATGCCTAATGAGCTTAAATTGTCTATTGGTGCTCTAGTTAGCCTGCCACACTTGGATGAATGTTCTTATTGATATTTGTACTATTTCCATGTGAAGTAAAAAAACCAAGCATTTATTAAGTAAACAGTATGTACCAGGCACTGTGTCAAGCAATGGGGATGGAAAGAGCAGGAACTGCTCTTAAAGAGCTCATGATTTAATGGTGGAGCCAATGTACAAAGTATGTACAAACAGGTTTGATACAAGGTAAAACAGAAAATTTCAGAAGAAAGTTACTAAGCTTGGGAGAGTTTAGGAAAGGCTTTATTTAGAAGATAGAATTTTAAATGATATTTAAAGGAAGCTGGGGAAGGCAGGAGACAGAGAAGAGGAGGGAACAAAATTCTATGAATGGGGCACATTCAATGAAAATGCTCAAAGGCCAGGGATAGAGTATCTGGGGTTACCATTAGACTTGGTCACAATCCATCTATGCCTTCTTATTCCATGTGATTCTTGTCCACATCTGCCCATCAGTTCTGCAAAAATTATTTCCACAGTTAGTTTTAGTTCTTTTTTTTTATCTTACATAATTTCATAGATACTAGTAAAACATTCAAGTTCTATATCTGAGTTTCAATATGTGATTTTTTTTCCCAAAATTTGCATTTCCTCGACAGTGTATTCTGCATCAATTTTAAAAAATTAAGCTATCAATAAATTATATCCTACTTCTATCCATCACACATATTTCCATTGTTTCTTTGTGCCAGTCACTATTTTCATTCTTTCAATATCATGAGCATATAGATTCATGAGGAGTTTACTGGCATGAAAATTGTTTTTGTCCATTGTTCAAGATAATAGACTGCAGAGAAAGAAGCTTGAAATAATTCAAAGTAATAGTTTTCTTCTGCCAAATACTCTTCTGTCAAACTCTGCCCTGCTCTAAATCCTATTGCCTTACATTATTCATAAGATCATAGCAAATTTATTAAAGTGGGAAGGACCCAGCTACTCTCGTCTCTTCATTTTACAGTTGAGGAAATTAAAATCCAGGAAGGGGGACCAATATATTCATGGTGACATAAGCATCAAAGTTAGCATCAAAGACAAGATTTTAATCCGAATCCTCTGAAGTTGTTGAAAAAGGTGCTTGGGTTCTTCTTACAAAACTAGAAAATAGTAGTCAATTCTCCATTAGCAACATCTTGCTAAGACGCATACATACTAACAGATTAATTCAATAGATTGTGAATTCAACAGTATTCCACAATCTGAGAAATGATTATTTTCATTCATTCATTCATTGCATTTAAAAAAATTCTGAGTTCCAAATATTTCTCTGCTATTGACCCCTTCCTCATCCTTGTGAAATCATGCAAAACAAGAAATAAATATTTTGAAATAATTTGATTTTTTTGTTTATATAGAATATTAGAGTAAGCTAATCTCAATATGTAAGGGGCTTTATGAAATCAGTACGGCATTATGTATAAACAGGGACATTTTCTAGATTATAGTCTTACATCATGTATTGGGAATCACTCTAAGATTTGAATTATATGAAGGACATATTACATGAGTATATGAATTACTGTTGGTAAACATAGGCCACTTTGTTGTATAGGTTATTTGATATTGATAATTGGAGGTCACACATATCAGAACAGAAAAAAAGAATACTCAATTTAGAGTCACAAGACCTGGAGAAGAAACCCAGTTCAGTCACTGAGAACTTGGGTGAACTTGAACAAATCAGGAAATTTCTTTGGTCCTTAGTTTGCCCATTTGTAAAAGCAAACAAATAAAAATAGGTCCTTTCTATTTTTAAATCTATGATAAGGAGTTACATATGACTTCAATGTCTATATGGGAAGCCCCATGTTAGAAATACAAATTAAAGGCTGTGTTTTGCTTTATTGAGCCAATTTTTTATGACCCGCAAATAATAAATAAAATAGGATATCATACTCTTCAAGGTTTTGTGAGAATTATGTGACTATGAAGATTTGATTTGCCATTGAAAGTTGTATGTAAAGGTTTTCCTGTTATCAAATCTTCATCAAGGATAGATCATTTCCAGAAAAATTTAAAAGAGATGGGAAAATCAGCATCTAAGTTCAAAGTTACTAATGCTTGTCTAGTCAGCTTTTTTGGGTTATGATATGATGAAAATTTTTTGCTCAATCTTTAGGCAACTTCCCCTCTTAGATATTTTGAAAACTGTTGTCTTGAGCATTTACAATTTTGTCATTTATGTCATAGATTTCTTGTGTGTCTTTGGTGCAACCATTTCTCTCAAATATATTCTCTTAGGTCCCCTTTGAATTTTCTTATATGACACATTAGGTAATAAGATATTAAAAGTCAAATGGAATGATTTTAGTAGCCTCAGTGATGTAGTATGTTTTAGAAATATTAGAAAATATGTTATATTTTATTTCTAGTTATTACATTATCTTATTCAAAAGTAAATACTCTAAGAATGATATAGTTCTGTCAAGTCTCATGTCAAACTTCTTGAAGACTTTTCCTTTCCATTCCTTTTTTTAAAAAAAAAAACTATCTTGCTTATAAATTTGTAATTTCATATTTTTTTTTTCAAATAAGTGTATGCTGTAAACCACTCTGTCCCTTTACTGCCATGACTTTTTGGAAAAGTGATTGCCGACTCAGAGGATGTTTATGGTTGTTGGGTTTTTTCCCCCTTATTGTGTTTATATTTTATATTGATTAAGTTGACCTAAAATGAAATCTGTATAAATGTCTTCACTTTTTTCTGTTTCCCATTATCAGAGTAATAACTTATTTGAAAAGGCTGGAAAGGATAAGAAAGGATATATTTGAAAGTTCAAGATGGAGGAATAATCCCTGTATTTACAATATAAAATATAGGCTCATATTCTGCTTCTGTTTCTAACCATCAGTATGACAAAGTATCTATCTATCTATCTATATATTTATAGATAGATAGATAGATACATATATAGATATAACCAATATTTATTAAAATTATTGTGCCCCTAATTGTCAGTCTTTGGGATCTAAGAATTGCAATATTAAAATTAAAAAAATAATATAAAAGAATTTTAGCCTGAAAAAAACTACCATTCTTAGTAAAGTATATATGCCAGGAGGAGAGGATGGGAAAAGGAATTGGGGGCGGGGGGGCGCCGGAAAGTTTTTTTTTTTTTTAACCTTACATCACTCCCTGTGTGTAATATCATGCTCTGCCTTGTTGTGCTTTGTAAATGATTGGTGATTGGATTAATGTGAGTTGCATTAAGAGTAATAAAAATGGATATTCAAGTATTTGATAATTCCTTTTAAAAATAGTAACTTAAATTAAATTTGGAAGCCAAGGACTTCAACTGTTTTAGAGTCAGGAATGTTGGAAAGTGTTTATTCCAGCAAATCATTGAGCTGGTATTGAGGATGACTCCTCTCCAACCTTGGACAATACCAAGTACTTCCTTTAAAGGTGTGAATCCTACATGATACTGTTAATTAATTTTCACATTTTCTTGGGGGAACAGTTCTTTGGATTCCATCTGGCATTAAGCTTATGTCCTCTAGAATGAGAGCCTATGGTCCTTATCCTTCTATTTTCATACATAATTATATAGATTAGAAGTTTTTTTTTTTCCTGCTTTCTAATAGGATGACTTCACTTACCTTGCTACAATTAATTCCATCAATCATCAATGTTGTAAATTCTACATAGCTGGATAATTGGAAAAATCTCTTTACTTTCTTTTTTTTTCAGTCTACCTTAAATCTTGCCCCCAAATTCATCTTCCTGAAATGTAGGATGATAATATTACAGATATAGAGTTGGAAAGAAATCCAACCCTTTATTTTAAGAAAAGGATACTTGGTATAGGAGAGGCTAAGTCATTCTTCCAAGGTCACACAGATGTGAACATCAGTATTGAGATGTCAAATAGGTCATCTACCACCATTGGCAGAAGGATTCTTTCCAGTGTATCCCCAGGACCTTTTGACCCCTCTTGACTGTACTTCTGATTATCAAGAATGTCTTTCACCATCTGGGACTTTCTCACCTTGAAAGATTCCTCTATTATGCCATTCTCTTTGTCCCAGTAATAAACTCCTTCCAGGACTTCCATTTTGGGGATTTGCTCAGTACACCAGTGATTTATTCTCCTTCTGGCTGTGTTTTTGACTTTTCTTCTTTTGCTGCATGTCCTTTCAAGGGTACTTTTTCTCCTGCCTGATCCACCCCACCCAACTTTCAGATCTCTTTTATATTTTGTGTTAGACAATTAAGATGCAAGCTCCTTGAAGGCAAAAACTGTTTTTTCTTTGGTTTACATTTATATTTATACATTTAACACAGTGCTTGGCACATAAGTAATTAAGTTTTGGTTGCCTGTCAACTAAAAATTGCTTCATTAGTTTTTCATTTTCTACAGAAAAAAGTCTAAATACCTTGACTAGCATTTGAGACCTTCCATAATTTTCACCAAAAATTTATTTCTCACTATAGCCCTAGATGCACTCTCTACTGCAGACAAATTGGTTTTCCCACCATTGAGTGAATATTTCTTGTTTCTGCCTACCTCTATTTCTATGTTCCTACCCAGAACTATAAATAGCTGTTTTTGTCCCCGGGATAAGTAATACAAAAGACACCTTCAAATGTTACTAGAGACTCCTGAAGTGACCAAGAGGAGAGTTTATTGTGTACACCTGTGAAATTACACTAGATGATCAACTCATTTTTCCCCTTAAAGATCTGAGAGAGGATGTTAGCATATTCTAAATTTTAACATGATCTGACAAACTCCTAGTTATTCCCTTCTCAGATGTAGTTTTATTCTGACTATTTTTTCTACATAGAATGCTCTCCTTCACTAGTTTTTTTTTTTTTTTTTTTTTGTATTCTCTCTACTATAGATGAAAGCTGCCTTTGAGGTATCATTCCTGAATTTCTGTATGTAATTATATTACATAAATCCCTAAGGGAAAAGATATAGGAGAAAGAAAGAAATTGTACAATTAACTGAAGAGAAATGAAGGAAATTGGAGGATCATAAATTCTCAGAGAAGAGCTTAAATTCAAAGGCCATTTAATCCAACTCATATCTCCTGGAAAAACAAAATCTTTCAAAAACATGCACAGCAGTTCTGAACACCTGTGAACACCTATGTGTGTGTGTGTGTGTATACATATATACATACACACATACATATGTGTGTATATGCACATACATACTTATATACAAACACATATGCGTATGTACATGCATATATGTAAGCACATGTATATTACACCACATGTTTACATCCCATATCATATGTGTGGGTGTGTATGTATATTTCATATCATATGTGTGTACACATAAATATATATGTATACAGGTATGTATAAAATTTTTATCTAGAAATATTCCTTATATTTACCTTGTTGCAATTTTTTACCTATTGCTTCTATTTTTCTTAGTTTCAGATAGAACAAGTGTAATTGCTTTCCAGTGATAGCCTTTCAATCATGTCTCTTTTAAATATTCTCTTCTTAAAGCTAAACATTCCCTGTCCTGCCATTTGGAGTTGGGGAAGGGAATGGTATAGACTGATGGAGGTTCGATTCACTTTGAAACCTCTTGCTAGTGTTCTTGAACTCTGAAGGAACAGGTCGTAGACTATATAATCCTTTGGATCAAAGTAAATAAACATATGATCAGCCAAACCAAAAAAAAAAAAACTTATTAAGCTTTTTATAGCATTCTAGCAATTAGACTAGAGCTGGATGTACATAGGCAAAAATATATGTTTCTACCCTCAAGGAGTTTCTATTCTTTACAGTAGGTTATTATTAACTAATTTTACTAAAGACAGGCAATTATTCATAGGGGAAAATAAGTTTCTGTATCTTTTGCCTTGTGTATAAATATGAATTGGAGCCAGGAAATAAATATGTAGAGTTTAATAATAAATTATCAGAAAGCTGAAAACTAGAATGTCTCCAGATTTTATTTGGAAGATTTGCCTTTTTTAGGATTTAGGCAGAAATAATCAATAAATCAACATTATTAAGTATTTACTATGTGCTAGCTACTGAAGTACAGAATAATTTGTATTTCTCATCTCCCTGGAGTTTATACTTGTGTGAAGTAGCATTATAATATTCCCCTTGGTTTGAAGAAAGAGAGCAAAGGATACCACCTACTCTAGCTTCTGTCCTGTTTCAATCAATTAAGTCCAGTAATGCTACATAACCTGAGCAAAAGAATCAGAAAGGGGTTAATAAACAGGTCCAGCTGAATGCTGAGATATCAAAAAGGAAAGAAATAAGGAGAAGCAGTTGTTTTTTGCAGGTGACAATTTAACACTATTTATCAGAAACAAGATTTATATGAATTAGGATTAATAAATTCATAAAATCAAGTGGCTAATGATAGTAAAAATAAGCACAGAAAATTAGTAAAATATAAATAATAATGGTTTACATTTGGATAGCCCTTTAATTCTGACTTAAGGGTTTACTCTCAATAACCTTTCAAGGTAGATATTGCTTATATAGATTTCTGCTTTTATAGATCACTAAACTGAAGCTCAGAGAGGTTAGATATTTTAATCAGGGTCATAAATTAAGAAAGTCAGGAGTTATCACACAAACCTAGTTCCTCCATCTTCAAGATCAGTATTTTCCCATCAAATGAGAAATTCCATACCAAGTCAGATTTATATTAATCTCTTTCTAGCACAAACATCAATAGATATTATGGGAAAGGGAATGATTGTCCTTGAAAAAAACCTCAAATGTTAATATTCTCTCTCTCCCTCGCCTTCCCTTCCTCCTCCCTCCCTCCTCT
>JAJPUD010021420.1:0-23086 GCA_023553655.1 Myrmecobius fasciatus | reverse complement strand
ATGTCTCATTATAGCCCAATTTGAACTCTAGTACATTGTTAGAGTTTATTGCACAATCAGTATTATCAGTTGTGTGACAATATGATCTCTGCCCTCTAACATAGACAAAAGATTGGTTTCTAAAACTTTGTAGAGGAAGTTTTAGCATTTTCATTCTTCATGGTAGTTGTTATTCCTGAAGTTAAAAATGTTCTCTATCAAAGAAAATATTATCAGCTTTGGGACACAAATGCATTAGGAGTTAATGATGTGCTTAACCAAAAAAAAAGTCTAGACCATGGGATTATAGATTTCAAGATGCCTGGGACCATACTAGTTAGCCCGCCCAAACCTCTCATTTTACAGATGATGAAACTGAAGTACAAAGAAGTGCAGTTACCTGCCCAGAGGCCTTAGTCAGAGGCTAGATTTGAAATCCAGGCGTCTGACTCCTAAGGAGGATGTTGTTTCTAGGAGTAAGGAGGTGACTGTATTCTGTCCTAGTCAGAACATATCTGCAGTGTTGTGGTTAATTCAAGATGCCAGCAGAGAAATGACATTGAGAAACTGGAGAGTAAATGGGATGCTGAAGGGTCTTAAACAAATGCCATATGAAGATCAGTTGAAAAAACTGGAGTTTTTTAAGCATTGAAGAAAACTGTGGGGACACAATAGCTGTCTTCAAGTACCTGAAGGGCTGTCACATGCAAGAGGGAATAACAATATCACTTAACATATATGTAGCATTTCAGATTTGTCACCTATTTTATCTGTATTATCTCATTTTGTTTTCAGCAATCTGGAAGGGGAAAGGTACAGTTTCTATCCCTGTTTTACAGATGAGGAAACAGAGGCAGTAACTTGCCAGAATCATCACATCTAGTAATCATCAGAGACAAAATGAAACTCATGTCTTCCCGAGTCTGATGTTCTAGCCACTTTGCTAATCTAATCCCAAATTTCTGGTGGGCCTCTGGGTACAAGTTAAAGAAGCAACATTAGGCTTGATGTCAGGGGGAAAAAAAAAACTTGGTCAGTTAAAGCTGTCCAAAAGCTGCCACCAATGGTTGGCACATTGGAAGTTCCCCCTCACAGGATATCTGGATATCTTTAAACAGAGACTGAATGATCATTGGTCAGGAGTGGTGTAGATGGCTTGAGCGAGGAGAGGGGGAGGAGAGATGGGGAATGCATGGGAGTTGAGAGCAACTAAGAAAGAGTCTTTCCAACTCAAAAATTCTGTAATCCATTCACAGGATTCAGAAATTTAGGTCCACTGGAGCATTTGGGAGGGAGAGGTAAAAATAAATTTAAGGAGGAAAGAAAGTAGGGATTACAGGTAAGAAAATGGCCCCAGAGGTAGAGGTAGAATTATTGCTTCTCCTTTCTCTGCTCCATTTTATTCCATGGTTCTTTTCCTCTTACCTCTCTCTCTTCCAGAGGCCCAGTTTACCAGATATTCTCTTCTCTATTATTTTTTCTATAATACTTCACTTAAACCAAGTACACATCAGAGGGTTTTCCTTCCTTTACAATCATAATGTCGATAATCTGTCACTTTCAGTTCCGATTATGTTGTCAGCTGGGTTGATAAATCTGTAAAATATCTCAAAATCCCTTGCTGACTGAAACAATTTCTGGAGTGTTTCAGTTGGTACCAACAGCCTAAGGAAGGTGCCACTGGCAATAGCATTGTTCCGCTCGGCACCTACCTTTCTTTCCTTCTCTCTTTTCCTCTCTGCAGCCTGTATTTCCCATCTCCGGCATTTCCCATTGGATTTTAAGCTTAAACAATTCATGGCTTTTTCCCCAAAGCTTCTGTACTTTATCATACTAACTTGAAAGTGGCAACTGTGTGATTAAAGTCACTGTGCTTAAAATGAGCTTTACCTGCCCTGGAGACTGACACTTTCACTGTTCACTGCCTGGGGGAAATTAGGGAAGGAAGGAAATGAACCACTATGTTTGTATGCAGTGCCCTGAATCCCTGAGCAAAGTTCTCAGACCCCTTCCCATGTATGGACACAGACTGGGGACCAAGGAAGCAAATTAGTCATGAGCTGGGAAGTAAATTCCTTTCTCAGAGAGTGGGGCTTGCAAACATAATAACCCTGGGGAAGCTGGGCTAATCAGTGCTTCCCACCTGTTTTTATTTTAAATGCTGTATTGCTCCATGTCACTTTGGTTAATAGCATATCACAGTACATCAACTGTGCAATGTTTAGATGTCTTAATGAATAACTTAAATTTAAGGAGGCAGCCTGTACAGATCAGTAAAGTTGTTTTATCCAAAACAGAGGCTATCCACTATTTCACTCACAGGAACTCGTTTATTTTTCTTTTCCTGAGACCATGTTTTGAAATGTGGAAGTCCCCAGCAGACTGCCATAGCCATCATGGTGACAGCTCACCATTAGAAGCAGCAGTGCCTTCTTGAGAACCAGACTAGTTATTATATTTATCTAAAGTGCCTGGGTTTTCTGTGGACAAAACTATGCTGGGAACCACTTAAAATTCTGAATTGGTCATGTTCTATAAGATGCAAGTACAATATTAGTTGCTTATTTGGGGTAGAATCCTTGACCTTTATGCTGCTACATCTTAGTCTCTCACAGTTTGAAGTACCTGTGCAGAGGTGTTCAACTATCAAAGAAACTCTGATGGTTTTTTTGAAAACAAAACGAAAACACCCTAACAAGTATTTTCCCCCTCCTTTGCAAGCAATATAACTAACACAAATAATATGGAGAAACTTATTATCTTGAAAACCCTTTTATTTGACCAGTATCACTAAAATTCTTAGATATCAGATCAAAGGGTTAAAGATTAATGGTTTTAATTTACCTTTTAATATGGCATTTCTCTAATAAAAAGCCCCAAGTATAAAACTCAAGTGAACCACAACCAGAAGGTTAATGGATTTTCATCAGCAGAATTTTATAAGTGTAGCAAATAATTATTTGTCATGGTCCTCATTGCAATTTTCAAAGAGCCTCAGGAGATTGTCATTTGCAAGATGAAGTATATTTATTTTATTTCTAATGAAAAAAATTTAATATTTGCACTTTGTTTAAGAGATGTGGTTATCAGATATGCTGTATCTAGCAGTCCTTCACCTATTATTTTCAGTAGAATTTTTAAGAATATCCTTCAATATTTAAAAAAAAAAACCTACCCATGCCTCATATTATTAAATTTAGTTTTTTCAAAGGGCAGATTGTAAGATGCCTTTTCACTGTTTTCTTTCTCTAACCAGAGTAAACCTCATAGACTCAGATATTGTATGCCCTAAAGGGGGGGAGCATTTTTTTCATATTTCTAGAAATGCTGTGTTTAACCGGAGTCTCAAATTAACAGCTCTACATCAGGAGTGCAGTTTTTCATCCCTCCTCAGAGTGTGCAAATACCACCAAATCTGGGATGCCTTTTTGCTGGCCTGTTATAAGATTATTTAAAGAAATAACAGCATTAGAAAGGATGGCTTTGGGGAAGTAGGGAGAAGGGAAGGGGGAGAAGGAGGTATATGATCTGTTCTTTAACACGGCCACCCAACCCAGATAATAAGCAGGCCAAGTTTGGGGGCAACATTTTGAGCTCTGGCATCAACTTAGGCCTTTGAACTTTTCCAGGCAGGAATAAGGAATAAAGCACCATTCTAAGAAATACTCTGGGATTTTAGCTTAGAGGTTTTTTTCAGATGAGGAAACTTCAAGATCCTGCTACGAGATCAGTTTCAATCCCTCAACTAGGCAAATAAATCTGGGAGACAGTTCATAAGCTTGTTTGAAGAGATGTACTAAAATTAGCATCCTTCTCCAGCCAGGGCTGAGAAAATAGCTCTTTTTAAAAAAAAATTTACTTTCTCCTCTGTTGCACCAGCCTTTGATAAAGAACATCCTTAAGCACCTTCTCTTTGCCTTTGATACTCTTTTTCAACAAACTATTTTTGTTTTTGTTTCACAGACTTCATGTACTGAAAGTGGAAAAAGAAACAAAAAAACAGCTGAACCCAAAATTCCCATCCTTTTCTGTCAGTTGTTACCTTAGTAAACTTAGGTCACCTTTTAGGTAACCTTTGTTTAAAAAAAAAAATGACCTTTTTTTAGGTCACTTAGTTTCCTCATTTGTAAAAGTTGGGGGTAGACTAGATGTCTCCAAAGATCACCCCAACCTACAATCTGGACCCTCCCTGCTCCACTTCCTTACTTGTCAGCCCCTTTGGGAGGAGCTCCTGTCTCTCTTCAGTTTGGCCCTCATGGCTTTTTGCTCAGGGCTCATCTTGGGTGGGCTCTCTGCCCAACTGTTCACTCAGTTTCCTTTGCTAGATGATGAATCATTCTTCTGTCTTTCTCCAAGGCTCTCTTCTTTCTATGGACTCTCTTGGTGAACCTATCCTCTCCTAAGTATTTCTAAGCACGACTCATCTGTTTTTCCAGCTCTAATCCATCTCCTCCTAAATACTCCAATCCCCCATCTTTAATATATCCAAAATGACTTTCCTTTTTCTCCCTCCCTCCTTTTAGCTAGTATCTCTGTCCCATCCATTCCACGCTCCTCTCCATTCATAAGGCTGTTTGTTACTTCAGGCCCTCATTACCTCTTGTCTGGATTGTTACAATAACTTTCCTATTGGTCTTCATATTCTTCCCCCAAATCTTCAGGGCTTCCTTGTTGCCTCAAGAATAAAACACATATTCCTGGCATTTAAAGCAAACCACAATCTGGTTGCCCAGTACAAGTACAAACTGGATTTCTAGCCATTTCCCGACCTCATCATTCCATGCTCCAACACACCTCTTACCTGAGATGCTCATCCTCTCTCCTCTCCCCCTGGCTTCCTTCAAGGGTTAGCTCCAACACCCCCTTTCCTAATCTTTCACCAGCAGCCCTACACTGATAGGATGCTGTCTCCCAAGACTGTCTTCTTTGGTGTTGTGGAGTCACACAGCTAGTGAGTGTCAAAAAAAAAAGACACTCCTGACTTCAAGCCTTTATCAGTACTGAGCCATCCAGATAGCCCTCTTGTCTGGTTTACTTATTTACTTGCTGTGTAAATTACTTATTTATTTACTGCATCTGTGTCGTCCCAGGAGACCATAAGTTACTTGAGGAACATTATTACTGTTTACTGTCTTTGCATCTCAGAACCTATTGATCCTACCTGAGAACTTGATGCCAAAGAGAATGTCAAGCATCATTCTTAGAAAAAAAGCATATGTAGAACACTGAATCCCTGCTTCCCCATTTCTGATTTTAAAATAAAGCATGACAGCCCTAAAGTCAGGAGAACCTGAGTTCAAATCTGGTCTCAGGCAAATAACTTCCTAGCTGTGTGACCCTGAGCAAGTCACTTAAACCCCAATTGCCTCAAAAAAAAAAAAAAAGGCACAAAAGCTCTATAACACAAACATTCTTATGAATTGTGGACTTGTGCAAAAGCTTCTTAAAACCTCATCATAGACCTAGTAGGCTCCCCCCATAAGCTTAGGTAAATCACTTTACTTCTGCCACTTTTAATTTCTTCATCAGTTGGGGGAAAAAAACTCAGACTAGATGGTTTCTAAGGAATCTTCAAATCTAATATTATAAATTCTCTGGCAGACTAGATTTTATAGCTGTTAAGCTTATAAAGCAGCTAGATGGCTCAGCTGATAGAGCATCAGACAGGGAGTGGGGAAGACCCAAGTTTAAATCTGGCCGCAGACATTACTTGCTCTATGACCCCTGTCTCAGTTTTCTTACCTGTAAAATGAGGAAAACAGCAAAGATCTTGGAGCTGTTGTGAGGATCAGATATTATTTGTAAAGTGCTTAGCCCTTTAATAATGCCCAGAATATAGATACTAGCATTATTATTGATTTGGATAAGGCTGGAATAATAATTAATATATTTATATTCATAACACTGATATCATCATGTACCCTCAGGCAATGCAGCTGAGCCGAGATGGCCAGTATCTGCTCACAGGAGGAGACAATGGGGTCGTCATGGTGTGGCAGGTGTGCGACCTCAGACAACTCTTTGCTTACCCGGGGTGTGATGCTGGGATTCGGTCCATGGCTCTTTCTTATGATCAAAGGTAAAAAACATACATGGTTATAAGCATTCCTGTTAGACTAATTCTCAGGAGCTGAATCGTTAGCTTCCGATTTTGTGCAATGGGGCCAGTATCTAGTGTCCAAAGATCCACGCAGAAAGTGGAGCGAGCTTTCTTCATTGGCCATGTCACAGCTCCAGTGGGAGCCTGAGCCCTTGGGGAGGAGGCAGTGGCCATGAAACAGATTGCCTTGCTGTTAACGAGCCTTCCGGTGGCTTCAGTTTGGCATTTCATTAGCTTTTATACCATCAACTCGGTGGTGTTAGGGCCCCATTCTTCAGCTCATGATAACTCTTCCACTTTTCTGTCAAACAAAACCAGACCGTGTGTCCAAAGAAAAACCGAATCATCCCCCACAAAGCCGTGAGCCGGGGCGAGGGGCGCTTTTTTAGACTGAGGCCAGACTCCTGCCTGCTGCTACCCCAACCATTCCATCCTAGCTGGATGGCAAAGGAACACTGCTCTTCCCCAGTTCTGAGCAAATCATTGTCTTGAGGCTTACAGCACCACTAGGGTCAGAAGACCTGACACTTACTACTGCTGCTGTGACCAGGGGCCAAATGGTGATTTGGGACAAGTGCCAGCAGCACTGCAGTATTCAGAGCCTAACTCCACATCTATACTTTCCCCAGGTGCATCATGACTGGCATGGCTTCCGGGAGCATCGTGCTTTTCTACAATGACTTTAACCGATGGCATCATGAATATCAAACAAGATATTGAAAATGCAAATCAGATTGAGCTAGCACCGGGGACGAGACATCGGATCTAGAAAGCAATGTCCTGCCATATCGTTGTTCTCTTCTAAATAGCTATCCTACCTGAATGTAACTTAAATTTGCTCAAACAGCAAAATATTTTTTAAACTTAATTGCTATTTTTGTAGACTTTGCTTGACTTGGGGGGGGGGGAAGGGCAGAGAAGCAGAAAACTGGCTGCTGGGTTCTCTAGTTACAAAATCTATATTTTTAGTCATGATTAGAAATCTATTTTCACCCATTATAGAAAGAAAACAATAAAGTGAGTTAAGCCACTATTATAGACTATATTATGAAGAAACACATTTCCCCATTTAAAGTTTTATCAGTAATCTTGAAAAATATGATTTTCACAGTGGGGAAATGGGTTATAATGCTGGGGTATGGGAATTTTAATCTGTGCTACCTGTACTAGACTTTGTGTCTTGTTATTATCCAAATGATTGTATCTCTCAAGCACTGAAGTTTCTGGAATTTAAATAGTGATGTTTAAATTATGGTAATTGTAATTTAAAATTTGATGATGAATCATTTTCATTGATACTCAAGCATGTTTCTAGGCCTAGACAATTAGGTTTTGGGGGGTGGCTTTTGAAAGTTTTTGTTCTGCCACATGGTCAAGAGCAAGAAGTTGAGCTCTGACTAAGGTCGTGTCTTCAGATATGTAGCAAGTGTGGTGGCCTCCTTCTCATTTTTATCTGAAATCTCTTAGAGCACACCAAACTGAGAGGACGGACGTGTCCAAGCAATCTCTTCTACTTTGGAATTCAGTTCAGGTACCAAAGCACACTTCTGCTGTTTTTGACTGTGAAAGCACCGAGGCCGACCAGGGTCCAAGCCTCTTCCTCCTCCCTGTGCAGAAGCTTCAGGTTTGCAAGCTGCTTTTCTATCCCCTCTTTCCCACCTTTTAGAACAGAAGCCTCTCCATAATAGTAGAGCACAGAGTAATTCTTTCCCGTGCTGCACTTGGCAACACACTTTTTACTTCCTATTTGCATCCAGTTCAACTATGTCATTAAATTTTCTCTACATCCCTTTAGGAAATGAACCGTGATTTATACTAAGGAATAATAAGTTATTTTGGTGTTGCATAATTGATTCTACTTTTCTACCAGATTGCTGTGCAGAATTCTGTGAACTTATTTGTGAAAAGGACTGTATTGTTTTGTAAGTCTGTATTGCATAAATAACTTCTTTGTATGTGGTGATCTTTGAGTGGAAACTGACATTCCATATCTACTTCTCTTGCTGCCTACTGAAGTAGGTCTCAGTTTTCTAAACATCAGTTATTCTCTAAAGCAAAGATTTGGAATGGGAAAACAATTTGAGTGAAGAATTGAATAAAATAGAATTTGTAATTGAAATATTGGAAAGGATGTCTTTACTACTCCACCATCTCTGTGGCCACTTTGAAAAACCTTTACACAATTACCTTTTAAAAGGGCTTCGCACATAGTAGGTGCTTAATAAATATTGGTTCCATTGGACTAAGGGAAATCTACAGCCAAACCCTGACGTTTTCTTTAGTATGAACAAATATCTCTAGGACACAGATTTCCCTAAATGAATCTTCTAACGCCAGAGCTTACTTGTGAATGATTAATCTTAAGCTCGTTTAGACATTTACATCCTTGTTTTCCAGAACTGTTTGTATCTTTATAAAATCCTTATCCTTACAGAATTAACTGAAGCAACCTAATTTCTACTAACTAGAAAATTATTTCAGTTCATCATATCATAGTTATGTTATTTAAAAAACCAGCAGAAGCAAAAGAGCTTTATATGCTAGGTAACTACATGCCAGGTAACTTTTTTTTTAAATGCACATATAAAATACCTTAAGGCATAGTTATTAAAACAGTAGCTTTAATAATTAAGGCCATCTTGGTTTCTTTATTCTTTTTTTCAAATCTGAGTCTACAGTTGTGAAAGCTAATACACAAGTAAAATTGCACTTCAAAGAAATAGCATGACTAATATCACTGCAAACCAACTTCTGCTAAGAAAGGAGTGGGGAACATTTATCCAGCCCATGGGCCATATGAGGGCCAGAAGATCATTTGGCAACCACAGGTGATGATGAACTGAAAGCTAGGTTGAGTTTTTAAGTTGGACTTTGGCCTGCGAATGACATTATCAAATCTAAATAGTCTTGGGCAGAAAAAAGGTTCCCTAGTTCTAGGTTAGAAGAATTTGCCATTTGCCTGTTTCATCCAACTTGGGCCCATTCTTTATGTCAAAAAATTCATTCATTCACCCATTCAATGCAAGCAAGAATTTACCCAATTTAAAAACTGGGTAAAAGCGCTACCGTGATGAAAGATGAAAGAGGCTATACAGCCTAAAGGACTGAGTCAGCAGGGGCAGTAATCCAGGGACTTGTTGGTAAGGAATGGATGGCATCAAAAAATGTAAGATTTTTTCTTTCTAATCATGTTTATCTTCATTTAAGTGTAACTATCCCAAAGTTCTACTGTTTTAAGAAACACAGCCAGTCCTTCAGGGAGAACCCATGAAGTTTTAGTGAGTAAGTATCAAAGGAAACTCTGGCAGATATTTACACAAGGATTGGTATGAATATAATTCCATGATGGCCCATGCAGGAAAAAGAAATTTTATTCCCCATGGAGGAAAACAGGAATTGTGACTAAGGGGTTATTTATTAAAAATACTAAATAGGCCAGCTCCTGTATAAGATATTTCCATCTTGGAAGCTCAGCGCCCATATGATCACACACCATGAGCATTATATGACCCCAAATTACACCCATTCACATAAGTAATGTTTAAAATAAGCATGGAATAATAGTCTGAGTTTGAACTGTCTCCTGTTCTGTGCCCTTCCCAGAAAACTTTTCAACTTTGAATTTTCTAATAAAAAAAGAATGCTAGTGAACACAGATGGAAGATAAGATGAATCACCACAGTCTACTTCAGTGAACAGTCATTTAATTATGAAATCAAAGTAGTTTCTCTCCAGAAGGATATGAAATCAGAGATTTTTCACTAGATACTTTTGCTATTTAGCAAAGATAAACTTGGTTGAATGGCCTTTATCCTTTTAATCACCATACTCATTTGCTCCCATCTATAATTAGCATTTTCAGTGGGGTGGGGAAATAGCAATATTAGGGGTTCTTAACCTGGGAGGCCATGAATTGATTTCAGGAATGATCCATAAACTTCAATGAGAAAAAAATTATATTCCAAAGTAATTTGTTTTCCTTTGTAATCCTACATACTTTATTTTATGCATTTAGATACATCATTCTAAAAAAGGGCCCACAGGTTTCACCATACTGCCCAAGAGGTCCATGATCTATACAAAACGATTAAGGACCCCATTCTGTGAACAGTTTAAGGACACCATTGAGAATTATAGCAGACCCCCACCTATACTTACAGACATCAAACACACCAAAAGATGGATATGTGTATATCCTTATACTAACCCTGTTTAAACACATTAAAAACCATACCCACATCTATACAGCGCTGCTTCTCCTTCAAGTAGTGGCAATAGCATCCCCATGTTTTATCCCTTGATTACAAAGATCCTCATTTTATAGCATTTATTCCATTCCATGTTGTGTGTGCTTCGTGGGTGGCCAGTGCACGGGAAGAAATTAGTTTGGGAAATATCAAATGGAAATACCCCAGAAAGGAAAATGTACAAGGAAAAAAACATCAGCATTTGAATTTTTCTTGCAGCAAGATTGAAGCTGATTATATGACAGATTTTGTAGGTGTCCAAAATCCTGGTCAGAACTATTAGGGATACTGCATTAGCTCCCAGCTCCACTGAAATTAGAGGGAAGAGCCCAAAAGAGTACTAGGTCCCAAGTCTGGAAGAACAAATTTGGGCTATCTGTTTCTTCTGTCTGGGAGAAAGGTGTGGTTTGCAATAGGAGGGAACAGATTTCCCCCACAAATCAGGAGATGCCAGACACTTGCAAATGTTATCAAGTCACTGGGGCTGGAGACTACAATATGAGAAATCAGATCTTGCAATGCGGTTTTTATTCCTTGAAAGAAAACAAATTGTCACAATAGTCAGTCATCCCTCACATGCAGATCAGGAAGAAATGGCTGCCTCGGTTTCTGATTCTTTTTTGTTTTCTTCCTCCTTTCCCTGTATTAACAGCTATCCCATCCTTAAACTTCAAACAAACAAACCAGACCAGTGTGGGAAAGCTGCTTTGCCCCGTTGCTTCCCCTAAGTTTGCTTTTCACCCAAGGGGAAATTCCCCAGTAATTAAGGCCCTCTGTTAGCCAACTATCACCCTTAAAGTTTGCTATTTTTTTTTTCATTGTAACCTCAAGATACTGCCAAGGCTGAGGATGAACTACAGAGACTCCCTACAAAGGTTTGCCATGGCAGACACTTCTAACACGCTAAGGAAACAACAACTTACATGGAATCACACCGGAATTAGTGGTAAGCACAGAATGAAAGGCCACGTTTGGATCCTGAACTCTTTCTGCAAGATAATGAACCAAAGGGTGTTTAACAGATGTGTGTTCTGAATGCCTTGAAATCTCAAGGGTTGGAGGGCACTTAAAAGGTCATTTAGTGCAACCTCCTGCCCCTGCAGTAATCCCCTCAGGAACATCTCTAAGAACAGTCATCCATCCAGCCTCTTCTTTAGGACTCCCATTGGGAGGCAGCCCACTCCATCCCAAGGCAGCCTTTCCCATACAGTCCTAAGGAGCTGGGACAGTTCTTCCTCATACCAGACCCAAATTGGCCTCCTTGTCACTGCTGGCTTATCTGCCTCTACCCTCTGGACCAAACCCAACAAGTCTAATTTTCTTCAACGTGAAGTTACTACAGAAAGCTGAATCTACTATGTCTTCCCCTTCACAGCACTTCTCTTCATTAACCACCCCCAGGTCCTCCAGGCCATTCTTAGGGCTGCTTACTTTTAGTGCTGGCCCCCCTAGGGCTCACAGACTTTCTCCATTACAAGGTGGAGCCCAGAACTAAGCCCAACACTCCAGAGAGCAGCACAACAAATGACTAATTAATAGAACCAAAAATTAACCATGGGGCTTTTTTTTTTTCACATCACATGTTACAACCGCTTGATTTTTGACACAAACAACTATTACCCAATCTAGCTCCTTCTCATTCTATATTTGTACATTTCTCATAAAACTAAATGTAAGGTAATACATGAACCGCCCCCCTCCCCCATCAAATTTTACCTTGGTCTGGCTCCATCACTCCAGTCTATCATCAAGATTAGTTTGGAGCCTGATTGTCATCTTCAAATCCAATCTCTGATACTTCCTATCTATGTGACCTGGACTTAACCTCCATGGCCCTTGGTTTTTTCATCTGTAAAAGGAAGGGGTCAAACCAGATGGCCTGTGCAGTCCCTTCCACGTCTCTATATAAAGCACTCATTTGCTATCCAACCCAGCATCCTATTAGCCACAGATTTAATCAGCAGATTTTGCATGTCTTCATATAAATCATTGGTAACAAGGTCAAACGGGTCAGGTGCAAGGACAGTGCCTTACTTTGTCCCATCAATCAAAAGGATGGCACGAAAAATTGGGTCACATGGCAAGCTCAGAACAGAATATTATATGCCTAGGGCATCCCCCATTCCAATAAGAAACAAGCTTATCAGTTTGGCAAAGATGTCAAACAGGAAAGTTCCCCTAAGCTGATTTTAGGTAGTTTCTCACCTTTCCCTACAAAGCGCCTCTCTATCTGGATTACTAACTAGCCTTCAGCACAAAGCAAATACTAAGTCTTATCTTCCTTTTGCAGAAATGGAAAAAGGAATGGTACAGATGGCCTAAAGCAAATCAGTATCAAAAACTGTGACGCAAGTACCAGATTAGCTGGGACCACTTGTTCACAGTACATGTGACAACCTATCTTCATCTGCACCCAGTCAAGAACAGTTGGATCATATTTGAGTTTTCAATATGGTCTCCAAACTTCTAAATGAAACTGTAATCTTTCAACCACACACATACACTTTTCTCTAAGTCTATCTGGGTCATACCCTTTGATGAGTGTTCCTCACTCCATTACTATTTATATTCTACCTTTTTCTGTCCGGGATGTCTTTGAAAGGCCCACAGATACAGGTCTAAGAATACCTTCTTTCCTTCCATTAGTTGTCCCTAAAGAGGTAGAGACATCCCCATGTCACTTCTCAAGCCCTCCTCGATGTGGGACCTAGCCCAAACAGGGGCTGGTTTCTGCTAAAACTGGCTCTTGACAGAAACAAAGTAATGGGTCCAAGAGTCCTCAGAGCAATGAAGTTTCTTTGGCTCTTCCCTCCCTCCAACTAATGATTGTTTTCTCATCAAGAAAAAGTTCATTACACGTCTGTTAGTACTGCAAACTCTATAATACCAAGACAGAATGAATCACATGGGCCTTGCTTGTGGAAGATGAGCAGGTAAAACCAAATCAGTGGATTAGATACATTACTGAAATGAGCAAATTAGGAGACAGGAAGGAAAAGCCTCCTTTCCCACACTATCTAGGTGTGCAGCATCTGGAACAGCTTCCTCAGAGGGCATCAGGCTGCAGAACATTCAAGGTTCCTCATCTCAGTGGTCCTTGCCAGCGTCTTGTGGGCCCAAGGAGCAGAAGCAGGATGACAGAAGGAAACATCTCTGGCCCCTAGGCAACTCAACTCCATCTTCTCTACTTTCCGTAGAAGGGCAAACAAGTCCAAAGCCAGCTTCCTCTGGCACCAGATAGTCAAGCCACCAAAACTGATTTGTTATTTCTAATAGTATCTGGGAAATGTGACCTTTGAAGAGAAGAGCAAAAGGAAAGCTTCGAAATGTATAGGAAAGAAATGCCATTTCCCACCAATGTCGAACAAATAAATAAATACCCAGTATTTTCAAGAGCATTAAAACTAATTGGTGTTCTTCATTACCATCACCTCTTCTCTAGGTCCAGGTTTTGGAGGATTATGTCCAAAGACCATATTTGTCCTCCCTTTTGGTGCTTACCTTTTCCACACGGCTCTTTGACAAGACACTGGCCTGTGCCAGTTAGCTAAGAAGCAAATGAAAAGGTTTTGCCTCTTTGAGGGAAAAAAATGTTTGTCTCACAGAATTCTTTATGTTCAAAAAAAGGAAATATCTTAGTCTTCCAAAGGAGTTCTATTTTAAAAATGCAGTCAGTTAGTGCTTGAGAAAGTTAGAAGTTCTGCTGATGGGAAGGGATAAGGGGAGAGGGTTGAAGTGCCCATTAAACAGAAAATCTGATGTTTAAAAAAAGCTCAAAATGTGTCTGTCCAAGTCCATCCCACAGCACATTCAAGGCAGATGCCAGAGCTCCAGAAATTTCCCACAAGCCATAGTACTCCCCAACAGCAGGCTGTGATTCTCCTGGGTCACAAAAAAAGGCCACGACAGGGAGAGGGAAAAGGTGGAGGAGAGACTGGACTTCCCTGTGTGCTGTAGTCGGTCCGGCCACATCAGTCACGGAGACGCCGCCAGGACCCGGCGCGTTCACCACTGGCTGTTGCATGAGGGCTGGGGGAGGCAGGTGTCTCTGGAGAAGCAAAGGGATGGTGGTCTGCAGATTCGGGCATGGGAGGCTCCTTGGCAGGAGAAGGTGGAAGGGGAGAGGTTTGCTCCCTCCCGGCTTTGCTGGCATCTTGACAGTGCTTGCTGCAGAAAATCTGACCCTCTTTATCTAGAGCTGTGTTCTGTAGAGGAAAATAGCACAGGAACAGTAAGGTTAAACCCAGCACCCACTGGGTATAGTGTCACTGTTTCAAGTACCAAACACCATACTGGAGCATGCACCAGACGCAAGAACAGACCAGGAGAAAGGACGCTGGGCTTTCTCCCCCAACAGAAACTCAAAGGGATATCCATACCTCAAGGTCGCCCTCCCTTAGGAGGAGGAGGAGGAGAATTCTGCTCTAGCACTTGTGGCACTGCAGCTAGCCAAACGCCAGCAGAGAGGGCACACCTTCATTTTGGCCCAGGGCAGAAGGGAGAACCTGAGCTCTTGCCATGCTCAGGGCAAGCTGACCACTTAAATCTCCTTGGCCATACTTTTATTATTTCGATTCTGGCCGAGATCCCCACTCACTGCCCCTATGTCCCAGAAACAGAAGTAAAACTGTTTTCCTTTCAAGTATCCCCCCACCCCCCAACTAACAAAAGAGATTCTCGATCACAGAAAGATGGCACTGTCAGGATTGCGAAGGGCTGGTTTGGGGCCAACTGAACAAATCAGGAAGTATTCCCCTCAGCTAGACAGCCTACCACCACGGACATAGCCTGGCAGTGAAGAGCTGGATTGGGAGACAAAGAAACTGGGGCGCTTTATGTCCCCTTGCTGCTCTTTGAGATTTGTAAGCTAAAAAACCAGAGTGATCTCCTGGGTCTCTGACCCCTAAGCCCTGGTTCAAGGCCCTCCTAATTAGGCAAGGACTTTGGTTCCCAAAATGGACCTTCAAGGAATCCTCAGTGACCCCAAGAATGGCTACCTGCAATGAGTTCGAGTGAAGGTTAGGTCCTGTCAGCCTGGAGGAGAGCACAGTGACACACTGGAGGCTGGGAATACTGGCTGGTAATGGCCACTGGTCCTCAGATCTTTTCTTACTACACAAACACTTACAATGTAGTACTTATGAGATTGCCCTGCTCAAAACAAATGTGCTGCTGAGAATCTAGACTTCTAGACCAAGGGGTAAAACCCAGCAAATAGAGCAAGATTTTCTTGGTCTGGAATACTAAATTCATCTCTCTGGCCCTCAATTGCCTCATTTCCCCTCAAAATGAGGAGGCTGAACTAGAGGGTCCTTCTCTAGGGTCTTTTCTAGCACCAACTTGCTACGGTTTCTCAGAACAATCTACGGGAGGATAAAACTCAGAGAAAATAGAATAAAATAGATCAAAAACTCATTGCCTTCAACAAGTACCAGGAATCACAGATAACAAAATAGGAGAGGAAGGGGGGAACTCTGAAGTCAGCTCGTGCAACCCCCTTCATTTAACAAGTGAGAAAGCTAAAGGTCCAGAGGAGTCAACTATTTTGCCTAAAGTCACACATCTGAAAAAAGAGTTGCAAGATGGGACAAAAAAGCAGGTCTTTAGGCTGGCTGCAGTCCAACACTGTCACCGTTACAGTATACATATCAGTGGAGGTCCTGTAGCCCAGTCCCAAGAGCCCATGAGGCAATCAAATTGATAAGAAAAGCCCCTTTTCCCAGCTCCCTCTCCCTTTATCCTAAGGGGCAGAGGGAAACCAAGCAAGACCTGCGTCTTTTCTCCTGTTCTCCTCCTGTAAATTAG
This sequence comes from Myrmecobius fasciatus, assembly GCA_023553655.1. Taxonomy (NCBI): domain Eukaryota; kingdom Metazoa; phylum Chordata; class Mammalia; order Dasyuromorphia; family Myrmecobiidae; genus Myrmecobius; species Myrmecobius fasciatus. The sequence goes on along the minus strand of JAJPUD010021420.1, from coordinate 6,955 downwards.
ACCAACACATATGTGCGCAGCAGAACAAAGCGTTGCAGTTAGTACGTACCGTTGCCTTGGACCTAGTCAGAGGGAAGCAATGCAGGCGGTGGGAGGAGGAAGAAGGAAGGAAGCAAGGGACAGAAACTAGACTTACTTTAAACAGAACCAACACCAATCAAACATTATCTTTTGCTTTTTTAAAGTTCTTCCACCCAAACCTTCCCCTAAGGAGAAACATGATCGTGGGCAGGGGAAATCCTCCTCTCCTAAGCTGCACCCAAAAGACCACTTTTATTTGTTAGTATGGCAGCAGTGAGTCAGGCTTCTCATTGCATTTCCCAGCTCTACCACAGGATGGCCTCACCTTCATTTAACTGAGACTGGGACTCAGCCTCCAGAAATCTTCCCAACCTCAAGCCTCCCTCTCCCCGCCATCTGAAAGGGATGTCCTCCAGGAGCTGCCCCTCATCCGTAAGGTGCTGTCCAATAGGTGCCAGGCCCCCTGCTAGGCCAAACTGCTTCATGGAATTCAAGTCCCCTCCCTTGACCTCCAAATCCTTTTTCTTGGAACCTGACTTTCTTTGCCCTGAGCTGTGTTTACAAATATCTGCCTTTAAAAAAAAATGTTTAAATAAAAGAAATGCATTTGAAAACAGAAAATCCCCAGCTGCCACTGGGATGCTGTTCTTTCTGATGCTCTAGATCACAACTAAGAGTTTTTCTACCCAAAAAGAAACATGGGGGCCAGTTCAGAGCGGGAGCCATTTGAATGCCTCCTCTCCTGCACCATCTGATTTTTCAGTGGGTGGAAGGAAGGCAGCAGCCCAGAGAAGCTCGATCACATGAATTACGTTTTCTCTGACTACACTTGGTCGGCTAAGAAGGATGTCGGGATACGAAAGAGCCAGAAAAACCCACACCAATAAGAAGCTAAGCGTGGACTGTGGCAGAAATCTGAGACAAGCATGCAGATTGGAGAAGGGCGGCGAATTAGAAACTGCTCTGATTAAGCGTAGCATTTTTAATACCGGGATTCTGCTTCACGTTTATCCACAGTCTCAACAGGATAAAGAATGGAACTCTGAAGTCCCTCTCATACTGTCAAATCAAACTGTCAAATAAAAGGTAGATAAAATCATCAACCTCCCCTTCGTAAGCTCTGCTAGCAAATGCAACATCCCTCAGTCCTTCCGATGGCTTCTGCCGGCATGAGCTTGGACCAGATTCCATGAGACAGAGGGGGAAGGCTCTCAAAGACCAATATGACGTTACTTCCATTTATCTCCCCAGATACATCTAGGAACTACTCCTGTGTCACGGTGGCAAAAACGGGCAAGCGCCAGCCTCACTCTTCCAAGACTTAACTAGGGAAACTTTTGTTACACTCAGTCTCCCTTCAGGTAGTTTTCAAATTTAGAACTAGAGAGAAGATGTCCCATGGGGACATTGTAGGGGCAAGAATTTGGGAAAGCAGAGGGGAGTATTACCACCCAGATTTTTAAATTTATCCCAAGAAAAGAATAACAGACAATCTCTACAAATAGGTGATGAGAATGACAGAAACAACACAGCAGCAGAATATACTTCCACCACACAACTGTGCTCCAGCCCCTGCCTTGTGCCAGAAGAAAGCAATCGCCCCCCCCCACTCCTTCTCTAAGATTTTTTTTTTAGTTTGTTTGTTTGTTAGGGGGGAGAAGAGGAAAGATAAGTTAAATTCCATTATTGAGCTTCAAGGCTGAAGGAGAATCATTAGGGTCCAAATTACACTGCCTTCCTCGGGTTCGTCTGAATGAAGCCATCGTCATTCAGCTTTGACTTAGCAATGTTCTCCAAATCATCCTGTCTGTTCTGAACAGGACTGCTGACATTTGGCATTGCCTTAATAACACCACAATAACGTGCAGAGTTGTGTAGGGAACATCAAGTTAGACAGGCTTCTGCCAACGAGCTGAAAATGAGGACTCAAGCCACACGGAGACACAGCTTTTCCCAGAGCACCTGGAAATCCCCAACTACTCCTAAGTGACTGGATGGTTCATGTAGAATCCCTGGCTGGAAAGTTAAGTGTAAGCTCATGTGCTGCTGGTCATTGGGAGGAGGAACACTGTTTCCAGTCCAAAGGAGATCAGAATAATCTGAAAGGCTCCAGACACACTGATTCAAGAAGGTCCACTAAAGGAACCGGCCATTGGGCCTCCAGAACCTTTGCCTGTGTCTGCCAAGGAGATGCCAGGTCGTTCAGGACGAAAACTGCAGCCGGAACAAGCGCCTGCCTCTTGGAAATGCTCAGAGCCCCCAGTTCAGTTAGCGAGATAATTGGGTAAAGGTCCTGCCTGTCCGAGGGTTTGCCCTGAATTTCTAGAGCGCGCTCGCCATCACTGTTTTCCGAACCAGCTTCTCCACCTTCGCCCCACATCTGCCTGGCTCGGGCAAACATGGAAGCGCTTTGCCTTCTCCCGCCATTATCCGACAAGGCTTGAGGCTCTAAGTGGAATGCAAGCGAATGACCGGGTAATGGGCTCCTGCTGTTGCCTGAGCCAAGATGGTTCTCTTCAAAGCTGTCAGACCGCGGTTGGGACAGCCTTCCAGCCACTTACTTTCTCAGGCCTTTGAGCTGCAGGCAGATCACAAAAGCCAAGCCCGGATAAACGTGCCCTTCCCTTTGGCCCGGCATCCCCGAGCAGAGGCATGTCGGGGGCTCCGTCAGAAGGAAAACAGCTCCCAGCTTCTAGGGCTGGGATTTAGCTCCGAGCCGGGAGAGCACTTGGGAAGGCTGCCAAGCAAATGAAGTCACCCACGGGGCCAGCTTCAAAGGCCTGATGAGGCTGAGAGGGAAGTGACCTCTCCACAAACCTGCATGTGGCACGAGACAGAGAGCCAGGAATGCTGCTGGGGCTCAGACAGACAGACGTGGCCCTGAGGGTCCAAGGCTGGGGGGCGGTCTGGCGGGGGGGGGGGCTCTGCAGCGGATGGATCAGACAGTCTCCTCCACATGGAGCTCCCATGCAATCTGCAATGGGCGATTAAGCCAGTCGTATGCAACGTGAGGAGTGTGTCAATACTAACCCTGACTACCTTCCCTCCGAGACTGAGGTGGGCAGAGGGGAGCGAATGGTCAGGGACTTTTCTAAGAATGTGAGAATCCTGAGAGGGAAGGATAAAACAGCTGCAGAAAGCTGTAGGGGTCAGAGGCCTGCCGGGAAAAGACCCTCAGGATGGGGCGGGGGGAAGGAGCTAGACAGGATGACCAGGGCCACTAGAGAATACCCCCATAGGAAGATGCGGAATGGCAACCACCAACTCAAGCAGTTGTAGTCGATTCTGGACTTAAGATCACCTCAATTCTAGAGTCTCCAGAATCCTAATGCCTGGACACACAGTAAGACTGGTACCACCGTAACTGGATTCTGGCTTGTCTGAACAACCCTGAAAATTTTCCCTTCCGTAATGGGCTAATCTTCCCCTTCAGGCAACTTTTCTATTTGGAGACCACTTTCTGTCTTCATCAGCCAAAATCATTTAAGCTGCTCTTCGTTCCAAGCTCCAGATTGTTTCCGACGCACCAGCCCATTATCTTCCGGATGGATGAGGCTCAGAATCTCTGCTGGAGAATCTTTTCTTAGAGCCGAAGCGTCTCCAAAAAGAGCAGAAACAGGGATCCCGGAGAGCCTGGCACGATGCCAGGGTGGGAATAGTCACTGGAAGGGGAGGGTCCTGGGTACTGCCAGTGGGAGCCAAGGGGGGGGGGTTCCCAGGACTCAACTAGTTCACTACATACTGCTCAAGTATTGGGGCCAAAACATGGCATGCAAGCTTCGTGATTTAAACACCAGTGACACGGGCTGTCCCAGCTAGGACATGCTGCTACCCGGAGGGGGCCCTTTCCCATTGACTTGAAAGGATGATGCCTGGGAGAGCTGCCCTGGCTGGGCCCACTTACCATGATGACGGAGACACCGGTGTTTGTGCTGTTCTGTTTGGGGAGGGCATTGTTAAAGTGCTGTTTCAGTTTACCTGTGACCTCAGCTTGCATATTATTCTCCTGGGAGGCGTCATCCTATGGAAAGAGAAGCCTATGTGACTTTTCCACTTCCCAAGGCCAAGAGGAAGGCGGATGATCAACTCGTCTCTGTCCTAACTGGGAAATCTAAAACCATTTAAACAGGGTCTGGCCCTGCCTCAAGTCCGGGAGAGCTTTCTGCCACCAGACCATGAGCCTCATTCAGAAAGAGCCCTCTGCTGCCTCTGGCCAAAAGCACAGCTTCCTCCTGGGCTCCAGAGCTGGAAGGGGCCGCCAGAGGCCAATGGATCCAACCCCCTGGGTTTCCAGCTGGGGTCTGAGAGGGAAAGTGATCAGCCGGCTCCGGCCTCCCAAGCCAGAGTTTTCCTTGCTACAGAAATGCTGCTCAGCCCAGTAACTTTCCTAACAACTAGAACTGTCTGGCCAGAGTCAGTGAGTTTCATCTCTCCCTGGACAATATTTATGAAGAGATAGGGTAACCATCAATCACAAATATTATAATGAGAAGTTCTTACTTGGTACAACGCTAGATGACACCAATTTATAGTTTTTTCATTATATTTCTACCATGTTTAACATATATTGGATTACTTGCCATCTAGGGGAGGAAATTGGAACACAAGCTTTTGCAAGGGCCAGTGGTGAAAATTTATTTTTCCATATGTTTTGAAAATAAAAAGCTTCAATAAAAATTTTTTATAAATAAAAACAAATAAAATTTTTTTAAAGTCTTTGATTATATGAAACCTTTAGACGCCTTTCTTGTCTACCCTAAATACTGAGGAACCAAGAATCAGAGGGGTCTCTGCCCCACTCCATATTTCTAGGCCCATTAAGCAGAAACTGATTAGCTGTTTTTTCATTTCAATAGATAATTTACTTAATTATTTATCTGCCAGGGCTAATCAGCTGAGGAGCCCAAGAATGGCTAAATTCACTGAAAGACTTAATGCCCTACACAAGCTTTGAGGTACTGAATCCAAATTACAGAACAGCGCCCTGGGCCAAGCACATGTGTCAGCTTTGGTCCTCCCTACTCCAGGCATAAGGAAAATACAAATTAGCATATGGCCCTCTGGGTAATTGTGATTCCCTAAAAGACCAAATTCAAGAATTGCCATCCAGGCACAATTGAAATGCTCTTTGAAGAACATCCTTGGTCAGGCCATAAGGTTATCCATGGGAAGAAAGAAAGAACCTTTTAGCCTCCCACAAGGGTGAAGGTAATTAACCTGGGATCCACAGTCAATGGATGGACTTCAGGGCATCTCAGTCTGGAAGAGGGGGCACCTAGACCACTAGCATCTAAATGCAATTCACATTTCTTTCAATTAGTTAAAAAAATTCTTCAGAGAAGGGGCCCAGAACCTCACCAGCCTGCCCAAGGGGTCCAAATCTTTACCTTACACTCACGATGGAGAGCCCTAATCTGAGACCTCACTCTATAGCAGGTCACATTTCTAAAAAGCTTTAAGTCACCTTACATCCGTGATCTTATCTGGTCTTCCCAGTCACTGAACCATCTGCAGTAGATTTCTATGGCTCTCAGAGATCCCTCATTTAGAGTAAAGGAAATTGAAGCTTGTAGAGATGAAGCGACTTTGCTTGTGATTACCATGGCTAGTGTGTTTCCCTCGGGGGACAGCACTCAATGTCGGGACCTCCGACGGTCCAAGTGTGGACGTGTCTTCTTGACTACTAAAATTAAATGCAGAACTCTCCCTATCCCTGAACCATGGAAAGAGCAGAGGCAACATGGTGACAGGAAGTAGGGGAAGGAGGAGGAGGAGGAGGAACTTACTGACACCCAGGGATGACTTAGGATCTGTCCGGCCGTACATCGAGCTTCCACATTGACTTGCAGCATTTGGCTGATTAATTCCTGGGAAGAAATGACCACGAGCAGAGAACAAGAGAGGGAGAGATGTTCTGATGGCAGGTAGAGCTGCTGTCCTCCATCATCACTGACCTCTTCCCAAATTTTCCCTGGGAGATTGGTAACGTGACAGGGGAGTCTCTGAGAGGGTCAGACCAGCTCTCAGAGGAGGGCTAAAGAGAGGGGCTCAAGACCTCAGAGCAGCATGTTGTGGCCAAAGGCATCTAAAGGGTGTGCTCCATCTGAGAGCAAGCCTGGCTTAGGCTCAGAGAGGAGGCCTCCAGAGCCAGGTTCTGCAGGCGGGGCTGCTCACCCTTCGGCCAGATGGCTGGACACTGAGCCCCTCTCCCAGGCGCACCCAAGTATCTGTAAAAGAAGATGGGGGACAGCCTTACCTTTGCTGAGTCAGTGATGTTATCCCAGTAGGGGGCAGGAAACTCCAACTTTCCAGCAAGGATCTGATCAAAGAGGTCTTCTTGAAGGTTATTCTCACTTTGACAAAGAATAAAATCAAAATTAGCAGACTGGGTGGCAAGGGAGAGAAGTATTCCAGCCTAGACCAACTGTGTCCTCCAGAACACTGGATGCAGGAGCTCCTGCTACTCAGATGACACAAGTGTTTATCATTTACTGCTTTCTCTTTTTTAAAGCAAAAGATTTATTTCTTAAGGAAAGGTTATGAACTGGCTGTAAGCAAAGCATACAGGTTAAAAAAATATACAGACACAAAACATATGGGTAATATAATACACACACATATATGCAAACCTATGTATGTATACATACAGAACTTTATTTGCAAGCTGATCTCTACCTTAGTGGAGAAGTCTCAAAGAGTTGCTGCCTAAATTTACACAGTGGAGCCTGGCTTTGAACTTAGGTTTTTCCCACTAGGATCACCCAGCACTCTCCCCATTTTACCACACAGCCTTTCATTTCTTCATAGGATTAACCAAGACAACAAAGAGAAATCACATCCATGAATAAATCTTCAATGCTAGCAAAGAATATCAATCTCCCTTACTCTAACCTACCTCTGACTGAAAAATGACATCAGTAATAGTAACCACTAG
>JAJPUD010021419.1:0-23087 GCA_023553655.1 Myrmecobius fasciatus | reverse complement strand
AAGAATTCAAGCCACTCTTCAATAGATAAGTGGTCAAGGGATATGAACAGACAATTTTCAGATGATGAAATTAAAACCATCTCTAGTCGTATGAAAAGTTGCTCCAAATCACTATTGATCAGAGAAATGCAAATTAAGACAACTCTGAGGTACCACTACATACCTGTCAGATTAGCTAAAATGACAGGAAAATTAATGATGAATGTTGGAGGGGATGTGGGAAAACTGGGACACTAATACATTGTTGGTGGAACTGTGAATGAATCCAACCATTCTGGAGAGCAATTTGGAGCTATGCTCAAAAAGTTGTCGAACTGTGCATACCCTTTGACCCAGCAGTGTTTCTATTGGGCTTATATCCCAAAGAGATCTTAGAGGAGGGAAAGGGCCCCACATGTGCAAGAATGTTTGTGGCAGCCCTTTTTGTAGTGGCTAGAAACTGGAAACTGAAGGGATGCCCATTAATTTGAGAGTGGCTAAATAAATTATGGTATATGAATGTTATGGAATATTATTGCTCTGTAAGAAACGACCAGCAGGACGATTTCAGAGAGGCCTAGAAGGACTTGCATGAACTGATGCTGAGTGAAACGAGCAGAACCAGGAGATCATCATACACAGCAACAACAGTATTACATGATGATCAATTCTGATGGACATGGCTCTCTGCAACAAAGAATTGTCTCACACCAGTTCCAATTGTTCACTGAAGAAAACCATATACACCCAGAGGGAGGGATATGAAATATGGACCACAACATAACATTTTCATGATCTCTATTGACATTTGCTTGCATTGTGTTGTCTTTCTTATTTTTTTTTTTTCTTGTAGATAGGATTTTTCTTGCATAACTTCTCAAGTATTTCAACATTATTAACATGTAGTGGACTTCCTGCCATCTAGGGGAGGGGAAGGGACTGGGGGTAAAATTTGTAATGGAATGCTTTGTAAAGATCAATGCTGGGGAACTACCCATACATATGTTATACAAATAAAAAGCTTTAATAAAAAAAAAGAAAAAAAAGAAACAATCAATAATTTCACCCAAGAAATGACAATAATGAGATAACATACCAAAATCTATGGGATGCAGCCAAAACAGTTCTTAGGGGAAATTTTTTATCTCTAAATAGCTAAATAAATGAAAAAGAGAAAGAGGAGATCAATGAATTAAGCTGCAACTAAAAAAGCTAGAAAAAGAACAAATTAAGCCCTCCCAATTACATAACAAATTAGAAATTTTGAAACTCAAAGGAGAGATTAATAAAATTGAGACTGAAATAGTATTGAACTAATATACAAAACTAAGAGTTGGTTTTATGAAAACACTAACAAAATAGATAAATTTTTGGTTAATTTGATCAGAAAAAGGGAAGGAAAAAAAAACAAATCTCCAGCATCAAAAATGAAAGGAGTAAACTCACCACCAAAGAAAAAGAAATTTAAGCAATAATTAGGAGCTATTTTGCACAACTCTATAGCAGCAAGTCTGACAATCTAACCAAAGTGGATGAATATTTACAAAAATGTAAATTGTCCAGATTAACAGAAGAGGAAATAAAATACTTAAATAATTCCATTTTAGAAAAATATTGAACAAGTCATTAATGAACTCTCTAAGGAAAAAAAAATCTCCTGGACCAGATGGATTCACAAGTGAATTCTACCCAATCTTTAAAGAAGAATTAATTCCAAAACTATTTGCAAAAGTAGGTAAGGAAGGAATACTGACAAATTTCTTCTATAATATAAATAGGGCACTGAAACATAAACCAGGAAAGGCCAAAAGAGAGAAAGAAAATTACAGACCAATCTCCCTAATAAATATTGATGCCCAAATTTTAAATTAAATATTATCAAAGAAATTACAGCAACTTATCAACAGGAAAATAAATTATGGCCAAGTGGAATTTATACCAGGAATGCCAGGCTGGTTCAATATTAGGAAAACTATTACCATAATAGACCACATCAATAATAAAATCAACAGAAATCATATGGCAATCTCAATAGATGCAGAAAAGGCTTTTGACAAAATATAGTACCAATTACTATTAAAAACAGTAGAGAGCATAAGGATAAAGGGAGCTTTCCTTAAAATAATAAAAAGTACCTATCTAAAACCTACAGTAAGCATTATTTGTAATGGAAAGAAGCTGGACACATTCCTATTTAGATCAGGGGTGAAACAAGGATGCCCATTATCACCACTACTATTCAACATTACATAATGTTGAATAGTAGTGGTGATAATAGGTGGATTCAGCAATAAGAAAAGAAAAAGAAATTAAAGAAATTATAAAAGGCAGTGAGAAAATAAAACTATCTTTCTTAGCAAATGATATGATGACATACTTAGAGAATCCTAGAAAATCATCCAAATATCATCCAAAAAACTCAGTTTTAACAAAGTTGCACGATATAAAATAAACCTAAACAAATCATCAGCATTTTTATATGTTACAGACAAAACCCATTAGCAAGAGATAGAAAGAGAAAGAGAAATTCCATTTAAAGTTGCTGTAGACAAAATTAAATACTTGGGGGTCTATATGCCAAGACAAACCTAAGAACCATATGAATACAATTACAAAATACTTTTCACAAAAATAAAATCAGATCTAAACAATTGGAAAGATATCAATTGATTATGGCTAGGCCAAGTTAATATAATAAAAATGACAATTTTGCCTAAATTGATCTACTTGTTCAGTGCCATGACAATCAAACTGCCAAAACATTAGTTTACAGACTAGGGAAAAAAATAACAAAATTCATCTGGAAGAACAAAAAGTCAAGAATATAAAGATAATTAATGAAAAAAAATACAAAGGATGATGGCTTAGACAAACCAAACCTAAAACTATATTATAAAAGAGCAGCAATCAAAATCATTTAGTACTGGCTAAAAAATAGAGTGGTGGATCAGTGGAATAGATTAGATACACAAGACACAATAATCAAGGCCTATAGCAATCTAGTATTTGATAAACCCCCAAACTCTAGCTTCTGGAATAAGAACTCACGATTTGAAAAAAAAATGCTGGGAAAATTGGAAAATAATGTGAGAAAATTGGCATAGACATATCTCACACCTCACACCAAAATAAAATCAAAATGGATACATGATTTGGGCATAAGGGATGATACCATAAACAATTTAGGAGAAGAGGGGATAATTTACTTATCAGATAATGGGAGAAGAGAGTAATTTGTGACCAAAGAAGAACAAGAGAATATATAGAAGGCAAAATGGGCAAACAACTTTGATTACATTAAATTAAAAAGGTTTTGAACAAACAAAACCAACAGATACTATTTTAAAAGGGAAGGACAAAACTGGGAAAAAATCTTTACAGACAGTATTTTTATGTGTCTCATTTCTAAAATATATAAAGAACTGTGTCAAATTTATAACAACAAATCATTACCCAATTGATAAATGGTCAAAGGATATGACCAATTTTCAGATGGTGAGATTAAAGTCATTTATAGTTATATGAAAAAATGCTTTAAATCACTATTGATTCAGGAAATGCAAATTAAAATAACTCTGAGGTACCACCTCATATCTCTCAGATCTCAGCCATCTTTTGGCTAAGATGACAGAAAAAGATGATAAATTTTGGAGGGGATGTGGGAAAAGTGGAACATGAATGCATTGTTGGTAGAGTTTGAAATAATCCAACCATTCTAGAGAACAATCTGGAACTATGCCCAAAGGGCTATAAAACTATGTATATCCTTTGACCCAGCAGTGCCATTACTGAGTCTGTATCCCAAGGAAATCATAAAGGAGGGAAAAGGACCCACATGTGCAAACATATTTGTAGCAGCTTATTTTGAGGTAGCAAAGAATTGAAAAAGGAGTGGATGCTTATCAATTGGGGAATGGATAAACAAGGTATGGTACATGAAGATAATGGAATATTATTGTTCTATAAAAAAAATGATGAACAAGCTAATTATAGAAAAGCCTGGAAATATTTACATGAGCTGATGCTGAGCAAAACAAGAAGAATTAGGAATGCATTGTACACAATAATATCAAGAATGTGCAATGAACAACTACAAAAGACTTGGTTCTTTTCAGTGGTTCAATGATCCTAAGTACTCCCAATATACTTTGGAGACAAAATGCCATCTGCATCTAGAGAAAAGATCTAAGGAGCCTGAATGTAAATCAATATTTACTTCTTTTTTTTCCTCTCTCCCATGGTTTTTCCCTTTTACTCTGATTTTTCTTTCCCAACATGATTCATAAAGCAATGTGTATTAAGAATAAAAAAAAAACTTACTACAATAAAAAAAATTCAGGAAGAGATATTCTAATGAATCTCACAAGCCAGAGTATTTTCTTTCAAGAGTAAATTCAAAGTAACTCTTTAAAGTGATAATATTACAAAGAGGGAAAACCAATCAATAAGAAGGAGCAAGTACATAGTCTTTAGATCAAATTTTGAATTATTTGTCATTAAGTATAATGATAATTAAGGATACTATTGGTGAGTATCCATTTTCTTTGAAAACTTATTCCCTATCCCAACCCAGTGAGCCCTTCAAGAAAAAGCCATTAAAAGCCTTCCAGTATGAATGCTTAAATTTTGAAAGGCCTTAATGCTGTAAGCTTTATATATGTGCATATATACATATACCACATAAACACATATACATACCTAAGTGTATATCAGGTTTAGTATGTTATATATATACTTTCTCTTCTGCCTATTTAATTATGCACCCAGTTAATTATGCTCAATTATCAGTCTATCATTTGTGCACCAAACATCCTCATTAGCATACATTAAATACAGTTATATAGATGCACATATACACAAATGTTCACTATAAGAGGAAACACGTGAATAAAGTTGATAATGTATTAAACCTATTTGAAAATTACTAGCATATTTGTGTTGGAAATGTATATGAATTTATGTGTAGATATATGTATATACTTATGCATGTATGTATATGTATAACTATATGTCTATGTGTGTACATATAGTACCCCTGCAGATAGATAGTGAAACAAGTTAAGAATAAAAAAGTAGGAAGAGAACACAGATAACTTACAATTGGAAAATTGTTCAATAATCCCTAACTGATGTTCTATGATAGAAAAATTCTTTTTTTTTTTTTTTTTTTGCTTTTTTGCTGAGGCAATTGGAGTTAAGTGACTTGCCCAAAGTCACACAGCTAGGATGTGTTAAGTGTCTGAGGCCAGATTTGAACTCAGGTCTTCCTGACTTCAGGGCTGGTGCTCTATCCACTATGCCACCTAGCTGCCCCAATAGAAAAATTCCTAACACACACACACACACACACACACACACACACCCCTTCCAGTGCTGCTATATAATTGAATATGTTGGAATGTCATAATCCCCAAAGAATCAAAATTGGCTATAATGCATTGTTAATAGTTATTCACAATAAGCAGTGCCATAAAAGATATCATTGAGGAAATGAAAGATCAAAAATACAGTGGATCAACCAAGTCACAAGAATGAAAATAGCATGTAATCACAGATGAGCCTTATTTTGAGACCCAGAGTCTTCTGACTACTGGAGATATTTCTAGCCCCTCAGGAAAGTAAGAAGGGAATTTACATCCCCAGTCCCAGCCCACCCTGATTCCATCAACACCAATAAGCTTCATTCTTCATTGAAATAGAAAACAAATGAAATTTCTCACTCATAATGCAATATATAATGATTTGTCATGTGCTTATCTCTTCCTTGATACTCATACTGGACCCACGTGGTGTAGTCATGCCTTCTATTACCTCACATTTATGCCTATTCCTTTTCCATTTTCTTTGACAAAATCCTAGTTGGTAAGGCTCTGAAAATTTCAATTCTGAACTGTAGCAGTAGTTTCCCTAGTAATCTTCCTTCTGCCTATGTGTCCTTTCCTCCAGTCAATCATCCACATTACATTGGAATACATTTCCTTTCATTTTGTCGCTTTCCTTCTCAAAAACTTACCATGTTTCTCCATTATTGGAACCATAAAATCCAAACTCCTCAATGTAGTACTCAAAACCTTCACAGTGAGATGCTACCTATTTTTCTAATCCACTCATTCATTTTTCCAAGCATAATCCCTCTCCTTCAATTAGATGAATAGATTAATAAGTCTCAAATATACTTTATACATTGTTGAATTTATTCATGTGTTTCTCCATGCTAGCACACACTGATCTCTCCTTTTCCTACAGTTTCATCATATCCATCCAGAAAAAGAAGCTTAAGTCTATGAGGTCAATAACCAATTTCTTCCTTCTTTGAAGTACTTACTATGGCTTTAATTGTATGTGCCAGTGGTACTTAGCAAAGACTGCTTTGTATTCATGAGAATCTCATCTTCATAATTAAAATATATATGTGGGATCAGGAACCTTCTTTTATATATTTTTTGCATCACAATATTGTTTAAAAATTACTTGTATTCCATGAATATTGCTTTAAATATGTATAGACACATAATTGCCTCCTTTAGTTTTAAAACTAAAAAATATTCCAGGCTATAAACCTCAAAGCTGGACTGAAGATAAAGCTTCAAGACACTTGTCCTCACCAAGGAACATCACAGGTAGCATTTGAGAATGACTATAACAAAATAACTATGACTTACCTTTTATCTACTCTTAGTAATTGAATTTGCCCATTGTCATATTGAACTTGATTGTTCAATTCAATTCAAAAGACATTTCTTAAGCATTGATCTATATTAAGGATTCAAAGGCAAAAAACCAAAACAGTCCCTGCCATGACACAATTTACCTTATATAAGGAGGATACAACATATATATATATATAGCTGAAGAAATACAAAAGTTTGACAAAATCTAGGAGATTTATCCAAGTGAAGTTGTAGAAAACTAAGATTTCTCTTTTTTTTAAATTAAAGCTTTTTATTTTTAAAATATATACATGGATAATTTTCAACATTCACCCTTACAAAATCTTGTGTTCTAAATTTTCCCCTCTCTTTCCCCCACCTACTTCCCTAAATTGCAAGTAATCCAATATATGTTAAACTGGTACAATTCTTCTATATATATATTTCCATAAACATCATGATACATAAGAAAAATCAGATCAAAACAGAAAAATGAGTAAGAAAACAGGATGCAAGCAACAACAACAAAAAAGCGAAAATACTATGTTGTGACCCATGCTCAGTTCCCACAGTCCTCTCTCTAGGTGCAGATAGCTCTCTCCATCACAAGACCATTGGAACTGAGAAACAAACTGGCCTGAATCATCTCAATGTTGAAAAGAGTCTCATCCATCAGAATCGATCATTGTATAATCCTGTTGCTGTGTATAATGATCTCCTGGTTCTGCTCATTTCACTTAGCATCAGTTTCATTTAAGTCTCTCCAGGTCTCTCTGAAATTATCATGCTGATCATTTCTTATATAGCAATAATATTTCATAACATTCATATACCATAACTTATTCAGCCATTCTCCAATTGATGGGCATCCACTCAAAAACTAAGATTTCTTATAGACAGATGAGAGACATTAGGAGGCAGCCTGTAAAAAGCACAAAGATGAGAGAAGTTATACTGAATTAGTAAAACATCATGAAGGTCAAAAGACAAGAATATGGAATGCATAAAAGGAAGTAATGAAAAATAAGTCTAAAAAGGCTGCCTGGAAGCAGACTGCCAAAAAAAATGGAACTTGTATTTTCTACTAAAGAAAACAGAAAATGATTGAAAAAAAAACTGGAGGGGGAGAGTGGGCAAATGGTAAGATATGAAGATATGTCATTTATTTGCCTGTTACCCTGACCCATCTAGGTTAAGGAAGTGGAGAAGAGAAGTTTTCCTTATGTTGTTGTTACAACAGTGAAAACTTTTCACCATTAATTGATCATCTCACTGATCTTCATGAAAAGATTGTCATAATTTCTGTAACTTCATATTTGTCTGGAACTATGACATGTATTTCATTCTTAATAATTGGTCAATATGGGGTGGAGCCAAGATGGCGAACTGCAGACAGTGTTCTTTGTGAGCTCCTGAGACCATCCCTTAGACCGAGACAAATTGAGCCTCCGAACTGGTTTTGGAGTGAGGGCTCCACCAAACACTTGGACTACAATGCACTTCCATCAACAATCTACTTTGAAAAAACTCCGGAGAAGGTTAGCCTCAGGAGATGGGCTGCTGGCTGCAATCAGACACCAGGCACAACCGGGGTGGAAGTCTGAAAGAGGCAGTTTTTAGGCACCCAGGAAGCCCCTGGGACATGCCTGGGCCACTTTGCTCTGCTTGCGGGCAGGTGGTTTGGCAGATCTGCCTTTGGTAAAGGGTGGATTGAGAGCAGATGAAAACATGGTCCTAGTGCGGATTTAGCTGCTCAGCCTCAGACCAGAAGTCAACTCAACAAACTGCCCCAGGGCAAATTGAAATCCCTGCTGCAGCAGAATCCCCTGCTGGTGACTGATACCTCAGCTCAAAAGTATGAGTAAGAAGCAGAAGAGAGCTCTCACCATAGACAGCTTTTATGGAGAAAAAATAGAGCAGTCCCCAGATCCTGAGATTCTGAAAACAATGCCAGATGAAGCCACAAAAGCGGACTTAAGCTGATCTTCCTTTCAGAAGGCTTACCTGGAAGATTGCATAAAGAGTCTCAAAAGAGAGCTAGAAGAAGAATGGGAAAATAAATTGAGATCAATGCAACAGAGATATCAAAAAGTGGAAAACAGGACTGGTGAATTGGAAAAAGACAACAATTCACTCAAAAACAAAATTGGTGAATTGGAAAAAGAAAAAAATTCACTGAAAAAAAAATTGGTGAATTGGAAAAAGACAACAATTCACTGAAAAATAAAACTGGCAAAATGGAAAAAGAATGCATTGAATCAAGAAATTCAACTGGCCAGCTACAAAAGGAGCTAAAAAAGATAACAGAAGGAAATAATACCTTAAACATTAAAATTGTACAAATAGAAGTAAATGACTCAATAAGACTTCGAGAATCAATCAAACAAAAACAAAAAAAATGAAAAAATAGAAGAAAATATGAAATATCTCCTAGGAAAAACAACTGACTTGGAAAACAGATCCAGGAGAGACAATCTAAGGATTATCGGACTCCCTGAAAATCATGATGAAAAAAAGAACCTTGATGCTATCTTCCAGGAAATCATGAAAGAGAATTGCCCTGATGCTTTAGAATCAGAAGGCAAAATTGACATTGAAAGAATTCACCGATCACCTCCTGAAAGAGACCCCAAAATTAAAACCCCAAGGAATATCGTGGCCAAATTTCAGGACTATCGCACCAAGGAAAGGATATTGCAAGCAGCTAGAAAGAAACAGTTCAAATACCGAGGAACTGTAATTAGAATTACACAAGATCTGTCAGCTTCCACATTAAAGGATGGGAGGGCCTGGAACCAGATATCCCAAAAGACAAAAGAACTTGGATTACAGCCAAGAATAAATTATCCAGCTAGAATGAGCATCATCTTCCAGGGAAGAAGATGGTCATTCAATGATACAGAAGAATTTCACCTATTTCTAATGAAAAGACCAGATATGAAGAAAAAATTTGACCTCCAAATAGAGAACTCAAGAGAAGCATAAAAAGGTAAAAAGGAAAACTTTTGAGAACTGTATTTCTACTATAGGTATCCTTAAAGAATGGGGGTATAATTTGATTTTTCTTTGATAATAATGGAAAAGAAATTAGAGGTGGAAGGGATACCATACTGAAAAGAAAAAGGGGTGGGGGGGAAAGGAGGCAAAATAAAGTAAAAAAAAAGGAGGTAAAATAAGGCAAAATCTCATAAAGAGACATAGAAGATCTAATATAATTGAGGGAAAGTAGGGAGGGCGATGAATATTGTGTAAACTTTACTCTCATTAGATTGGACTCTAAGAGAGTATATCAGACACATTTGGCTTCAAAGAAAGCACTGACCCTCCTTGTGGGAAGGTGGGAGGGAAAGGAGGAAAGGAAAGGGATAGACTAATAGAAGGTTTAGGGGAAAAGTATAAAGGGGAAGGAGGGATTCCAAAGGGGGGAAGACTGTTGGTGGAAGGTGGTCATCAAAAATAAAGTACTGGGGAGGAGGGAAGGGAGAGAAGGGAAAGGGAAGAGAAAATCATAACTCTGGGTAAATAAGATGGCAGGGAATACAGATATAGTTATTTTAACTATGAATGTGAATGGGATGAACTCTCCCATAAAACGGAAGCGGATAGCAGACTGGATTAAAAGCCAGAATCCTAGAATATGTTGTTTACAAGAAACACATCTAAAACATAGAGAGATACATACAGAGTGAAGGTAAAGGGCTGGAGCAGGATCTTCTATGCTTCAGGTGAACAAAGAAAGGCAGGGGTAGCAATCCTTATCTCAGATCAAGTAAAAACAAAAATAGGTCTAATTAAAAGAGATAAGGAAGGAAATTATATTTTACTAAAGGGTTCCATAGACAATGAAGCGGTATCAATACTAAATATATATGCACCAAGTTGTATAGTATCCAAATTCCTAAAGGAGAAACTAACAGAGATGCAAGGAGAAATAGACAGTAATACTATACTAGTGGGGGATCTCAACCTTGCTCTCTCAGAATTAGATAAATCAAATCACAAAATCAATAAGAAAGAAGCTAGGGAGGTAAACAAAAGGCTAGAAAAGTTAGGTATGATAGATCTCTGGAAGAAATTGAATGGTGATAGAAGGGAGTATACTTTTTTCTCAGGGGTTCATGGAACTTATATGAAAATTGATCATGTGTTAGGGCATAAAAACCTCAAAATCAAATGCAGAAAAGCAGAAATAGTAAATGCATCCTTCTCAGATCATGATGCAATAAAACTCACATGTAATATAAGGCCAGGAGAAAATAGACCACAAGTTAATTGGAAATTAAATAATCTAATCCTGAAGAATGAATGGGTGAAAGAGCAAATTATAGACACAATCGATAATTTCATCCAGGAGAATGACAATAAATAGACAACATACCAAAATTTGTGGGACATGGCTAAAGCGGTCATAAGGGGTAATTTTATATCTCTAGATGCTTACTTGCATAAAACAGAGAAAAGAAGATCAATGAACTGAGCTTACAATTAAAAAAGCTAGAAAAAGACCAAATTAAAAACCCTCAATTAAATACCAAATTGGAAATTCTGAAAATTAAAGGGGAGATCAATAAAATTGAAAATAAGAAAACTATCAAATTAATAAATAAAACTAAGAGTTGGTTTTGTGAAAAAACCAACAAAATAGATAAGCCTTTAGTTAATTTGATTAGAAAAAGGAAAGAGGAAAGTCAAATTGTTAGTCTCAAAAATGATAAAGGAGAACTTTCCTCCAATGAAGAGGAAATTAGAGTAATAATTAGGAGTTTCTTTGCCCACCTTTATGCCAGTAAATTTGATAATGTAAATGAAATGGAGGAATATCTACAAAAATATAGATTGCTCAGGTTAACAGAAGAGGAAATAAATTATTTAAATAGCCCCATTTTAGAAAAAGAAATAGAACAAGCTATTAATCAACTCCCTAACTAAAAATCTCCAAAGATAAATGGATTTATATGTGAATTCTACCAAACATTTAAAGAATAATTAATTGCAATGCTATGGAAACTCTTTGGAAAAATAGGGAGAGAAGTCCTACCAAATTCCTTTTATAACACAGATATAGTGCTGATACCTAAACCAGGTAGGATCAAAAGAGAGAAAGAAAATTATAGACCAATTTTCCTAATAAATATTGATGCAATCAACTGCTGAGAATGGCTGAATAAGTTATGGTATATAAATGTTATGGAATATTATTGTTCTATAAGAAATTATTACCAGGATGATTTCAGAAAGGTCTGAAAAGACTTATATGAACTGATGCTGAGTGAAATGAGCACAACCAGGAGATCATTGTACACAGCAATAGCAAGATTATACAATGATCAATTCTGATGGGCATGACTCTCATCAATAATGATGTGATTCAGATTAGTTCCAATGATCTTGTGATGAAGAGAGTCATCTGCATCCAGAGAGAGGACTATGGAGACTGAGTGTGGATAACAACATAGTGTTTTCCCCTTTTGTTGTTGTTTGCTTATACTGTTTTTGTCATTTTTTCCCTTTTTTGATCTGATTTTTCTTGTGCAGGTTGATAATTGTAGAAATATATATCAAAGAATTGCTCCTGTTTAGCATATATTGGATTACTTGCCATCTAGGGTAGGGGAGAAGGGAAGGAGAAAAAAATTGGAAGACAAGGTTTTGCAAGGGTGAATAGTGAAAATTATTTATGCATATGTTTTGAATCAAAAGCTTTACAAAAAATGTCACAATTGCTTCCAAAAGAAGCTAACTTCCAATCTCAAGAAAGCTTAAATCTTTCTGGAAATCTCTATCAAAATGAAGATTCTTTTTCCTTCAAAAGTCCTTTGCTATTAAAGAAGAGAAGTAGAGATAGCATTTTCTGACTAATACCACTTCCTTTCTTCCACCATATCCATCATAACCTAAATCTAGAAAAGTAACATTCCATATTTAACAAAGGAAAATCATGAAACCATCTTAGTTGTCATTGCCATTACCTGAGAAAAGAGAGCGAGCCATGCCATGCTACTATTCCAGGGGACATGCATTTGAATATGTTATTCTAAATTCAAAGTGAAACTGTCACTAACTTTCAGATGAAAGAAAAATAAATTTTCAAATAAATGATGAATTCTACAATTTGGATTTTAAAGCATATAAATGCACAAATACATTTTATTGCTATTTTTTATTTTATCAAAACATATATGAATCTAAAAAAAGGAAGGACAAAGAAATGAATACAGTCTCCAGTAACAAAAATGACAAGGGATTAAAGGGTACTTAATGGGAATGTCTATGAACAGTGGAATCACTACATATTTTTTTAATGACCATTCCTGTAATGACTTATTTGATAAAAATGGAAACAAAATTTGTTTACTCAATGACCACATATACCTATTGAGGAATACACACACACACACACAATATAAATAAGAATTGTGGAGAGGGAAAATATACATATGATATCCACATAAGAACACATGTAGCCATGACATATACGCAGAAAGAAATATATGTGGGAAGATGCGTGACCAAGGTATACATATAAAAATATTACTCATGCCTCTGATGTTACCAGAATTTTGATACCTTTTGCAAATATGCTATTTCCCTTGGGCTTGTTTTGCAATCAATGTTCTCAGTAGCATGTGGTGTCTTCATTATATGCAAGTCATTTGAACATAGTCTTCTAACTGCCTTAGTTATAATATCTTCTAATTAGCTTTTCTGTTTACTCAGTTTACTCATCTGTAAAATGGGAAAATCAATTTGTAAAGCAAATGCTTTACAAATTAAAGTTTATAATGGGTAGATTAAAGCACTGTTGGTGGAGCTATGAATTGTTTTAGAAAGTAATTTGGAATTATATTCAGAAAGTTATCAAATTGCATATAATCTTGGATAAATAACACTATTGGGTCTATAATTCAAAGAAACAAGATAAGGATACATATATATATGTACATATATATAATATTTATAGAAGCTCTTTTCATAATAATCAAAAATTGGAAAGTAAAGCGGTATCCTCCAATTGGGGAATGACTAAATGAAATGTGGCATATGAACATAATAGAATATTTTTGTGTCACAAAAATGATGAAATGGACAATTCAGAGGAAACTTGAATGACTTCTATAATCTGATGCAAAGCAAAGTGAGCAGATTTAGGTCAGTTAATATACTGATAACATTATATTTAAAAAAAAAAAAAAAAACAGGGGCAGCTAGGTGGCGCAGTGGATAGAGCACCAGCCCTGAAGTCAGGAGGACCTGAGTTCAAATCTGGTCTCAGACACTTCCTAGCTGTGTGACCCTGGGCAAGTCACTTAACCCCAATTGCCTTAGCAAAAAGAAAAAAAAAAAAAAAAACAATTTTGAAAGATTTTCACTCCAATCAACACAGGGAAAAGACCAAAGGAATAAAAATGAAATATGCCACTCAGTTGCTCACATAGATCATAGAAATAATGAACTTAAAATGAAGGAAAAGAAATTATATATATAATATGGGCATTAGTCTTTCCAGACTGTGAATTTTGAAGATATATATTGAGAGATTTGTTTTTTCAAGTTTAGATCAATTTGAATTAAGATATTAATAATTTGATAATATCACTGAGTCAATGTGTTAGTTTTTAACATACAAATTTTAATATATTGGCATTTTATTATCTCCCACTTAATCAAATGAAAATATGTGAATTTCAGAAACCATAAGAGATAAATGAGGAATATCTTTGGTGGAAGTAAGATCTTCACACAATATCAAAAAGGCAACACAAGGCAAAGAATTGTTAGAAAAGGAATGACCATTTGGATTAGGCTAATCAGGGAAGGTTTCTTTGAGATTATTGAACCTGAGATAAGCCATGGAAAAAGTAAGTGCAAGTTCAGATCCACAGAGGGTGATTAGACGGGCATTTCAGGAAGAGAAATAGTAATAAAAATGGCTACAACATTCTTCCAGTTACCTAGGGTTGTAACCTTGAAACAGTATCAATTATTCCCTTTTCTTTCACATCCCCACCAAATCACTTGTCAAATTTTGTCCACTCTATACATTTTCTCACTCTAGTTTGGGTCCACATTTATTCTCATCTAGATTATTGTTATAATTTCATAGCTAGTTTTTCTACTTCACTCCTCCTTTTCTCCAACCTGAGGATTAGATTTGGAGAAGATGTTAATAGTTAATAGTGACCTTGGAAGGAAAATTATATATCAAAAGCATTGGGCCAGGGCACCTGCAATCCCCTGCTTCACTAATCCTTTATTCTAAAAAACACACTTGCAAACCTCCAAGCAAGACTTTAAAGAAGAGTATTCTATTTACTTTGTGACATAGTGATGGATGACTTAGCTTCTGTAACACATTTGCCAAACTGGAAAACATACACAGTTTTCCCAGGTAACTCTTAAAAGGAAAGAATGTCATCATTTAAAATTGGTCCAATTATTTCACAAAATAATGCAAGTTTCTGACTAATTTCTCATGTTTTTATTTTTTTATTTTTTTATATTTTATTTATTTATATTTACTATTCTGCCTTCAAGAAAGACACACACACACTCATACCTTATATAAAAAATTGTTCAAATTTTAAAGGACAATGAAGGTCAAAATAATAGATGTCTTCCTTTTGAAGGTACAAAGACCTCCTGAAAGAAACCATAAGTAGATATACTTACCAAATTGATCAATTTCTTTGAGTCCCTATGTAGCTTTCTAGGAACAAACTAGATTTATAGAATGTTGTTGGACATAAAAAGAATTTAGAGATCATCTAGTTCAATCCCATCATTTTATACATGAAGGAAATAATGGCTTATATTTCCTCACTGAATAATTATGAATGTTATTCTAAATAAACTCTACAATCCCTTTTGACTTTAAGATTATCATCCTAAGACAAAGTGAAATTTCATGTTCAAGATCACACAATAAGTGATGGTAAAATTATGGCTAGAATTTAGCTCTTCTGATATTTATTCCAATATAGTCTCAATTGTACCATACTGCCTCAACTTACGAAAAAGTTAGTTCTTCTTTCAGGTTGTTAGGATATAGAAACTATTGCAGTGAAATTCCTGAAAAGTATATGCTTGGTTTTACCTACTTATTACAGCTGCCTTTCATGATGTATGTAGACCTCACTCTCCCTCCACTGGCATGACCACATAGAACCAAGAGAAAGCCTCTGATATTCTTAGTAAGTAGCTCCTGTATACACTCTGGGTTTGGCATTTCCTAAGGTAAAGGTCAGAAGTCACTGAATGAGAGTTTTTCAGAACAATTTTAAGTCCATAAGTCTTTCAAAATCCCTTTTGGTTTGTTTTCTTCCTGGGGCTAAATACTGTTGTAAATAAATGGAAATTACAACTGGAAGATAGAACTAGACAAATAATGTTCCTCAGATTGCTGTAATTTCTTTAGGTATGTGGTAGTAGAAAAAAAGCAGAAGCCTGCACAATAGGCTTTCAAAGTTGGAGAAGGATCTTAGAGATAATTTATTCCCATCTTTCCCCTTTGTAGAGGAGGAGACAGGCCTAAAAACTTGTGATACTAATAGAGAATTCATATTAGGAACAGAAATGTTTGAATTTTTAAACTTTTTTTTTGGAGGGGGGGTTCCTCCTTAAATTTTACAGGAGACAACATGGAAAATTGCTAAAACATCATATGCCTTTAACCAACATCACATCTTACTTTTAAAAATTCCTTTGTATTTAGGGCCAATAGTTACATTTAATTATCACCAAAAATAGTACTATAATTATTTATTTCATCAAATATATTTCTTTAATAATGAGATCACCTCAATTTTATTATAAATTTATTATAAATTCTCTTATATGCTATTTTGAAATTTTTTGAGACAAATTACTTATATGATTATTATCAGGGTTATGCATAGAGCTCTGGATTTGGAATCAAATAAATTAAAAATATGCAGCTTCTCTGAGTCATAATTTCCTCACCTGCTAAAAGGTGATAGTAATGCCACCTACTTTACAGGGTTGTTGTAATAATTAAATGAGTTCATTTCTTTTATGGAATAAAAGGAGAAGAAGGTTGGTGACCATGCATAGGATGCTTAGCTAATGTAATTCACATGTGGAAGAGATTTGAGAAGATATGCAATTAAAGGACCCTACTTACCCATTTGGAAATATGTGCAGGCATTCCATAATTATCTGTGGTCTACCAATCAACTGGTAGAGTATTGACTGATTGTAGAGCCAGAATTGAAGAGCATTGAGACATCACTAACCTATCAAAGTAAGAAGGTCCTGGGTGCAGCTAGGTGGCACAGTGGAAAGAGTACCAGCCCTAAAGTCAGGAAGACCTGAGTTCAAATCTGGTCTCAGACACTTAACACATCTTAGCTGTGTGACCCTGGGCAAGTCATTTAACCCCAATTGCCTCAGCAAAAAAGCAAAAAAAAAAGTAAGAAGGTCCTAGCTTTTTTCTCATTATATTCAACAACATATGGAGCCCAAGTCTTTGGTGGAGAAAGATCTTCAGACATAATCTTTCCTACTAAGGATGCTGTATAGTGGCCTCTGAGTTCATGACCCTGTTCTTTATATCTTTGTTGTGTACATTCTTTGTGCCTTTAGATAAAGGATATTTGAAGTTATTTTAACTCTGATCTGCAAAAAGTCAGGAAAACAAGCCACTAGGAGTAGGACTTTAGAATCCATTCTAGAATCTGCTAGATGGTGAGGAGTAAAGCACTGACTAACCTGCTTGATCTACCCCAGCAGTAGCTAAAACAAGAACTTGTCCCATCGTTAAGACATGTCTGGAAATGAAATTCTGGAAGTAGAAACTGTGTCAAGTTTGATCCCACTGTCTCCAAGTATCAAGACAATATAGTTTAGAATATTCCCGTGGTTGTTATTGTTAAGTAGTTTCAGTCATGGTTGACTGTTCATGAAGCCATTTGGGGTTTTCTTGGCAGATACTGTAGTGATTTTCCATTTCTTTCTCCAACTCATTTTACAGATGAGGTGAGGCAAACAGGGTTGAGTGATTTGCCCAGGAAGTATCTGGGACTAGATTTGAACTCAGGTTATCCTTATTCCAGACCTTCCACTCTATCCATTTCACCCTGAAACTATGAAGGAAATCCTCTTACTGCTATTCTTGCTATCTTTTCTCAGTAAACATCCTTTCTTAAAATATATTGTTGTGAATTGATTCAGTAGAATTGGAGTGTCAAACCTTGTCAGTTAACAGTGAGGAAATCACACCATAATTGAAGCCTTCACTAATAGTATTTGAAATACTCAGTTAAACCTCATTGAATCTCTTTATTCTTTCAAGACACAACTCAAGTATCAACTGGCTTGAATCTTTTCAGATTCTCCCTCCTCCCCAATTTCTAATATACTTCCTTTTATACCAACCTGTGTTTATTTTGTAATTATTCTATATCTGTTTAATCTTCATATATCTGTAGATTGTGCATGTGTATGTATGTATATTATACAAAATTTATCTTTCCAATTAAAATCTAAACTTCTTAAGGATAAGAATTATTTCTTTCATTATGTTTCTTTCATCAGTGCCAAGCACGATGACTGAAACATAGTAAATAATAAATTAAGGTTTATTTGTTAACGGCTTAAAAACTGGGAAAATGGATGGACCTATCATACAATTATAAGGGATAACAGTTGAGCATTCAGAATGAGGCACAGGTATCAGAGGTGAAGCACAATATAGAGGAATGGAAAGGAAAAAAAGCATTTACATAGCACCTATTGTATACCAAGCATATAAGTGTTTTGAAAAGTGTTCTTAATTTGATACTTTGAGTGTGTTCTTTCTGGAGGATTAATGGAGGAATGAGGGAAATTTTTTAAGAAATGAACTCCCCCAATATAATTAAATCAATTAAATTTGTGATGATTTAATTTTAATTGATTAAATATTTTAAATTATTAAAAAGCACTGATATATGGGGCCTGAATGAGCAATAAGCTGTACTTATGAATTAGATATTCCCTTATCAATGAGATCACAGATCCATCTGATCTATTTATTAAAGCAAAAAATAAAAGAAAAAAACTTTTATATGCATGAAACATGTTTTCTGAGCAAACTTTTTAAAAATTAATTTCCCACCTCCTTATTTTTGGTTCTTTCTTTCTGAATTTTCACTCTCCAACACCTATTCATTTTGTACATTTTACTGAAAATCAGACCATAAGGAGTGCTTTGTCAAATTTGTAATCCAGAGCATCAGAAAAGCAGTAACACCCAATGGCATGAAAAGGTGGGGGGGGTAAAAAGGGTAAATAGAACATGGGTTGATACTTTTAGGGGAAACAATCACAAAATGATCAGATGTAGGAAATTTAAGAAAGATGGTACTCAGATTTAAGAAAAGCATTTGTAGAAAATAGTATTGGACTTCTATTCTAAAATTTAATTCAATCCTATCAATTAAATTTAAGAAAATAGAGGTCCAAATTATTCAAATTACTTGCCCAAGATCACACAGCTAGTATACAAATATAGGTCCATTGACTTCACACTCAGTGAGATTTCTACTGTCTTATAATATACTTGGCTACTAAAATCTTGCACTTAAAAATTAAATAGATAAAAAACAAATTAGAGTTATTACCTAATCATTACTATCACAAATTTCTCCATTATAACCAGATCATGAAATTCAAAATATTCCACAAGGGAGGCCCCATTTCTATGTAATCGGCATAGGGATTGGGAGAGAGGGAAATGTGAGAGATCTATTTACTGTGGCTATCTCCAAAAGCAATTTGGATCAACAAAAAGCTTGCAGTTGTACCAAGACCAAAGCCAATATGTTGGCCAAATCTCTAGTTTTTTAAAGTCTTTTCTTTCTTCTTTTTGTGCCCATTTAAAAATACAAAGAACAGAAATATAATTGCATATGAAATGAAGACTTCTATTATGTGGCGTTTAGAATTTTTAAGTATCTATTAAATTTATCACTACAATAACAAAACTACTCTGGATATGTCCCCTTCAGAATTTCCTCCACGAGACAAAAAACTAGGGAAAAAAGAAGAAAAGGAATCTCCCATTATTAGATTCCCTGAAAACAATGATCAGAAAAAGCTATGTGCTATATTTTAAGAAGTAATAAATAAAAAATTGCCCAGACTTAATGAATGATAAATTAAATTTTAAAAAAAGATTAAATGACTACTATTTATAGGGGGAGGGTGAAGAACAATAAAAAAAATTCAAGTGTAGAGCTTGCAAATCAAGGAAAAATTACTATGAGCAGCCAAAAAGAAAGAGTACTAGTACCACAATATAACAAATTAGCAAATACACAAGGAAAGAAAATTTTTGTTATATGATATTCAAAAACACTAGAATTACCCTGCAACAAAGTAGCAAACAGTAAACTTTAATAAGCCAGTTTCAAAAAAAAAGAAATTGAACAGTCTATAAATGAACCTTCAAAGAAAAATTTCCCAAGAACAACTACATAAATTTAAAATTCAATTATATCAAAAATTGAAAGAACAATAAATTCCAATTCTGCAAAAGCTATTTATTCTATGATATAAATATGGCCTGATTTTGAAGCAGGAAAATAAAATGAGAGAAAAAAAAATATTGACTAATATCCCTAATGATTTTCAACTAAAAGAAAAAAAAGCAAAGTATTACCAAAGAAGCTACAGCAATATATTAAAAAATATACACCATGACCAGGTTATATTTACCTGAAAATACAAGGTTGGTTTAATGTTAGGAGAACTATGAACATAATAATAACTCATACTGGTGGTCAGGCCAAGAAAAATCATGATTATCTTAAGAGATGCAAAGAAAGACTTTGACAAAATGCAACTCCTACTTCTTTTAAAACAATAAAAGGGCATTAGAAAAATGGAGTCTTTCACTGATAAGACAAATAATATTTTTCTAAAAATGAAAAACATTTTAAAGAGAAAATATCAAAAGCCTTTTTAATGATTGGCAATTTTTTAAAGAGGATGTTTATTACCACCAGTGTTTTATATAGTTCTAGTTATGCTTGCCATAGTAATAAAATAACCCCCCCCCCAAAAGTAAGTTATTAAACATTTATCAAGTGCCTACTATGTGCTAGGCACTGTACTAAGTAAGCAATGTAGATAAAAAGAAAGGCAAAAAACAGTGTCTACTCTCAAGAAGCTGACATCTAATGGGAGAGAAAAGATACAAACAACTTTGTACAGAGGATACACATATAAGCAGTAAAAATTTTTAAAAATAAACAGAGAAGACAATCTCATTAAACAGAAACTTCATAGAAAGTGGGAGTTGTGATTTTTTTATTGAGGTGGGTGGAGACAAGATGGCGGAGTGTATACACAACTCTCTGTGACCTCCTCTGATCTCTCAAACCAACAGCAGATTAAGCCTCTAAACTGGTTCTAGAGTGAAAGCTCCCCCAAATATTTGGAGGACAACACATTTCCAGCAAAAATTACCTTGGAATAACTCTGGAGCAGGTCTGTTTCAGACGGGCACAGGGTCAGGAGGTTTGCCAAGCTCAGGTGGCAGAACAGACAGGGCAGGAAGCTGGGGCTGGGACGGAGCGTGGTGGATTCTAAGCATCTGGAAAGTCCCTGGGAGACACTTGGGCCACTTTGCTCTAGTTGCTGGCAGGTGCTTTGGCAGATCTGCCTTTAGTAAAAGGTAGATTGAAAAGCACTGAGAATGCAGGAACTATTCTGGCCAGCCCAGCACCTGAAGTCAACCAGCCAAACTGGCCCAGAGCAAATTGAAGCAACTGCCGCTTCTCTGCTTTAAACAGAACTCAAGCTTTAAAAAAAAAATGAATAAAAAAACAGAAAAGAACTCTCACCATAGACAGCTTTTACGAAGAGAAAGAAGGGCAGATCTCAGATCCTGAGGTTTGTAAAGGTAAAGCAACTCCAGAGGAAGCCACAAAGGGAGATATGAGCTGGTTTCCATTTCACAAGGCTTTCCTGGAAGACTGCATAAAAAATCTCAAAAGAGAGTTAGAAGGAGGTGGAGCCATGGTGGCGGAGATCAGACAGGATTCTCTGTAACCTCCTCTAACCTCCCCTCAAACCAACAAAATATGAAGCCTCTAGACTGATTCTGAAGCAAAAAAATCCACAATATCCGGAGAACAACACGATTCTAGAAGAAGATACTCTGGAAGAACCTCAAAACAGGTCTGTTTTAATGGGGCAGTGGGTGGCCTACTGAACCCAGACTGCAGCACAGGGAGACGGGGCAGGGAGCTGGAGCAGGGAGCTGGAACAGGAGTCAGAACAGGAGTGGGAGCGTTGTGCTTTTCACACACCTGGGAGTCTTCTGCGGGCCTCTTGGAACAATTTGTCCTGATTGTGGGCAGGTGGTTTGGAGGGTCTGCCTTTTGAGGGGGATAGATTGTGAACCACTGGAACCCTGAAGAGTATGGTAACTAGCTGCCATTACACAGCACCTTAATGCAATCAATCAAACAACAGGTCTGATAAGCACCAGAAATAATTCAATCAGTGGAGCTGCCCAGCCCTGACATAATTCAATCAGCAGAACTGCCCAGTTCCTGAAATAACTCAATCAGCAGAACTGCCCCAGGGCAAATTAAAGCAGCTGTCCCACCTTTGCCCTAAACAGACCTCACACCTTTAAAAAAAATGAATAAAAAACCAAAAAGAGCTCTCACCATAGACAACTTTTATGGAGAGAGGGAAGAACAGACCTCAAATCCTGAGGCCCCTAAAGGTAAAGCAACTCCAGAAAAAGCCCCAAAGAGAGACATAAATTGGTCTCCATGTCACAAGGCTTTCTTTGAAGATTGCATAAAAAATCTTAAAAAAGAGTTAGAAGAAACATGGGGAAACGAAATAAGATCACTGCAAAATAAAATAGAAAAAATGGAAAAAGAATGCAGTGAACAAAAAAATGTAATTGGTCAATTGCAAAAGGAACTAAAAACAGTAACTGAAGAAAATAAGACATTAAAAATTAGAATCGAACAATTGGAAATTAATGACTCATCAAGACTTCAAGAATCAGTTGAACAAAAACAAAAAAATGAAAAGATAGAGAAAAACATGAAATATCTCCTAGGAAAAACAACTGACCTGGAAAATAGATCTAGGAGAGACAATCTAAGGATTATAGGGCTTCCTGAAAGCCATGATGAAAAAAAGAACCTGGACACTATCTTCCAGGAAATCATAAAAGAAAACTGCCCTGATATTTTACACCCAGAAGGCAAAATACTCCTTGAAACAATCCACCGATCACCTCCTGAAAGAAACCCAAAAATTAAGTCCCCCAGAAATATCGTGGCTAAATTCCAGAACTATCATACCAAGGAAAAGATATTACAAGAAGCCAGAAAGAAACAATTTAAATATCGGGGAGCTACAATTAGGATCACACAGGACCTAGCAGCTTCTACTTTGAAGGATCGAAGGGCCTGGAATCAGATATTC
>JAJPUD010021418.1:11449-23089 GCA_023553655.1 Myrmecobius fasciatus | reverse complement strand
TTTCTTTTAGATATGATTTTTCTTGCACAACAATGATAAATGTGGAAATATGTACAGAGATATTTGATGTGTCAAGTGTTTTAACATAATTAACATGTAGTGGATTTCCTGCCATCTAGGGGAGGAATGGAGACTAGGGGGGAAAATTTGTAACAGAAAGCTTTGTAAGGGTCAGTGTTGAAGAATTTCCCATACATATGTTTTGCAAATAAAAATCTTTAATAAAAATAAATAAATGAATAAAAATAAAATAAAGAAAAAATAATAAATTATGTTTCATGCATACACATATAACATATATTTGATTTATGCATACTTAGTGGATTACATAAGTTTTGTTAGTTAAAGAAAGCTTTTTTGCCCCTTTCTCACTTTTCATCTACTAAGGCAATTATTAGCTGTTTTTTTTTTTTTTTTCCTTTCTTTCTCACTTTTCATTTACCAAGGCAATTATTTATCTTTTTTGTTTATGGACTGCATTCTTTCTCTTAAGACTATTTACATTCTTGTCTTCTAAAAATGCCAAGAAAACAAAAGAGAAAATAACCTTTATTTAACTCTGCATCTTATATTTATCTTCACTATCAGCAACAAACCCCTAAAGTCATCTACATTAGTGTTGATTATCATGTTATTTTGTTGTTTCTTTGAACAATGTTCTCTTGATTCCACTAACTTCACATAGCATCAATTTATTTAAGTCTTTCCAGGTCTTTCTGAAATATTTCTGCTGATTATTTCTCAAAGCACAACAATATTTCATAACCTTCATATACCATAACTTATTCAGTCATTCCCCAACCGATGGGCATTCAGTAGATTTCCAGTTCCTTGCCAGTATAAAATGGGCTGCTATAAACTTTTTGCACATGTGTGTACTTTGCCCTTTTTATGATCTCTTTGCTATACAGACTCAGTGATTTCTTTATTTTTAAATGTGATGCCTTTATATAGATTATAATGGTTTTAACTCTAAAACTTTTGATATTACTTGTCCATTCGTATATATATTTCTTTGGCTTTTATTTTACTATTCTGTTCTGGTTCTTTCACCATGATGCCTACTCCAGTAGGACAATGTGATTGAGTGGTGAAAACAAAGTAAGGAAGACCTGAATCTAAATTCCTCCTCTAACACTTACTATTTCTATGTTCATAGGAATTTGTTTAATCTCTTAGCCTATATCCTTAGTGAGAAGGTGGATATAGCACTACTGATAATTAAACATGAAAGCTAAGAGGAAGAGATATAATAAAGCTACAATTAAACTAGTCAAATAGCATAGAGAACTTAAGGGAGTCAGATACATAAAAATTATTAGTTCTGTATAGGAGTGCTTTATGAAAACATACACGTACAATGCATATTCAATTTGTTAAGTATTTTAACATAATTAACATCTATTAGACTTCCTGCCATCTAGGGGAGGGGATGGGGGGAAGGAGGGAAAATTTTATAACAGAAAATTTTGCAAGGGTCAATGATAAAAAATTACCCATGCATATGTTTTGTGAATAAAAAGCTTTAATTAAAAAAAATAGCACAGTACTGACATTGTAGCATATATGAGTTTTTAAATCAATTATAATGTCTGATAAATAATAAGCACTACAAAAAGATTCTTTGTCATTAAAAAAAAACGTATGCATACATTAACATAAAAAATCTGGAAAGAATTTCTTAAAAAATAAACTTTATAAAATATTTTATTTCTGATATTACAGCAAAACAAAGACCTCAAGGTCAATATTCTATAAGATCATTGTTTCTTAACAACTGAGTAGTATATAATGCAATATTTCATTGGCATATACATATTATTATATTGTATGACATAAATCCATAGTTTCTGTTATAATTTTCAGGTTTTTATTTATAAGCAAGGTGATATCTTTGCCTTTGCCTTTGCTTAAGGTGGTGTCTTTAATATATGTTAACAGTAATAATCTGAAACGTTTTGGGACATGAATTCAACAATGCATGTATGGAAGAAGTTTTTTTTTATTAAGCAAATAAATGAGCTTACATATATATACATATTATATATAATTTTTCAGTTATAATCAATTTATAAATGAAAAGATTGAGGCTCATATTAAATTTTTAAAACATAATATATTACCTTTTATTCACAAGGTTTTTCTGCCCACCATTTTGAATATAGAATTAAGGGAAAACTTAAAAGTTGATGGCTAATCTCTTTTGGTTAGATAGGTCATCATCACAGAAAATTCATTTTTTCACTATTGAACAAAACTATGTCAATCAAGAAAGATTGTATAAAACAGGTATTCTTGGGGAAACGTTATTGTACTCTTCAATATTTAGGCCATTTATGTTTTAAAGAAACTATTTCTATCAGAAGTTAAGGTGTCCTTAATGAATTGAAAAGGGCACAATAATAAAACTATCTGAACTGGGAAAAGTGTACAATAAGAAATAATTACTGCAGACCACAATGGAACATAAATCAAAGGTTAGTAAGCATGTAATTATAATAACTTTTAAGTAAAGAAAAAATGGTTCCAGATGCATATCATAATTTTTTTTAATATTATAAATTGAAGCAGAGATTTGGTGAGGTACCAGATCGATTTTGACCATAGGTCAAAGTTGCCAAACACATTCATATCTATTCTTTGAGCTTTGACAAATATCAAACCAATGTATTTTCTCTGCCATTTTATATAAGTGAAAAGGCCATGAGCACTGAAAAGACTATATGGAACTCTTAGAATTTACCATGCAGAATATAATAGCAATTTACAGGGAATCAAGGCATTATAGTTGGGAAATTTTGATAGATGTATTGTTTACTTTATTCCAGTATTTGTTGGTATTTCATACAAAAGAAATGACCAGAGGCTATGAAAATGAATGTTTGAAATGAGGTTGTCCTATATCATAAAGACAAGCAATTCTATCTTACTGTCATCATTTTGCACACATTTTGCAATGTGAATCCTTAGTAATCCTACATTTTATCCTAAATTCAATCATGTCATACATTGGCTGTTGTTTTGCTTTGGTAAGATGCAGGCCATTAATGATATGTGCATCAAATGTATTGGTAATTATCATGAATATTGATGAACATTAATAGCATTAGAGAATTAAATGTATTATTATTATCAGCAAAAAATGAATAAATTAACCAAAGAGAACATCCAAAATTTAAATATTAGTAATGACATGGATCTGATTTCATCTCATAATGTTATCATGGAAATCAAATTGGACTTCACCAAAAACAAAACAAAACAAAAAACAAAACAAAACAAAAAAAAAAAAAAAAAGCTTACTTTACCACCTCCTAAGTTACAATGAACAAGAAATTTTGTTTTTCTGAGAAGCAGTTTCCTTTATTTTTTAATGGGGTAATATAGTAAGATTGTACTTATTAAGGGTCTTTCCCTTTTAAATTCTATAGTCTGTGAACACAATGTTCTTAACAGCTAGCTAAGTGATTTAAAAATTAGATTCTTGAATGTATAAATGAAACTTATTCTTATAACTCAAAAGAGTAGTTATATAAACCAGGCTGCACTTTTCAGGGAAAAAAAAAAAACAATAATGCTTAACTATACTATATGGAAATAAGTTAACATGTTGAAAGTGCCAATGCTTAATGTCTTAGAAAAATGGGAATTTGCATGCTATATCTGTATTCATTATGATTACAAAACACAATTTCTACTCAAAGACATACTTTTTTCTTCTTATTCTTTGTAGCAGCTTAGTCAGTTACCCAAAATATAGTTAAAGTAAGTTCTTCATTGACGTAAATAAGTGAAGAGTAGGGTGGCATGAGTTCTCATCAGAAGATGGGAATTAAATACAGGTACTCCCTATATTAAAACATTCAATAACATATAAAATAGAGAAAAATATAATGCCTTGTCCCTCCCATATCTTAAACCAGAAAACCAGAAATGAAGATGAACATAAATATTTGATTGATGCAATTGGTTTCTATACATGCAAAATATGTGTATTTGTTTATATTTATATATTTTAATTTTTCTGTAAGATATTACTGGAAGAAAGAAGTAATAATCTGCCCAGGCTTAGATTTAGAATTCTGGCTTCTACAAAATGTTTTTTGGCATACTGATAGTTTTGAATAGAACAAAAACAAGGAATAGCATCTGTCCTTAAAATTTTTTCAAGTAGAAAAACATACACTAATAAAACCACATTCTAAAGTCTATGTTGTTATTGAAAGTCAATTATCTTCCCTTATCCAAAAAGTGATATTTATTATACATTTTAAAATAAAATAAAATCATATGTGTGCTAAATTTTTTACCAAGCCTTGCCGTATGCCAATGGTCACGATTTGTCAACTAATGTTCTTTAAAACAGCATAACTAAATGAAAAAAATTCAATTAAAATTATAATGGGAATATTTCTTAAAGTTCTAGAGTTGCATCTGGACAAATAAAAATAAGTGCAATTGTAAAAGTTGATTCAATTTTAAGAAATACTACAGCTCTCAAAATTTATTTATATTTTGAGGCTTTCTACTGAGAAGACACCATTACCATATTACTTTCAGTCCTTTCATTCATCTGTTTCTTTCTGGGTCTCTCTCCAAATATATATGTAATCATTATATATATAAGTAAACATACAGATGTAATCATTATATATATAAACATATATATATATATATGTAAGCATTCACCACATACACACGCACACACACACATACAGTGAATAATCTTACAAGAATTTTTGTTTGAAAAGTTCATTAAAAGTGCTTAATATTTTCTTTGAAACCACTGGCTCCTGTATCAGAATATTTAGAAAATATAGTTGGTGTGTTTAAACTTTCCTAATGTCTCCTAGTGTTGTATTGGTGAATGTAATCTTTCCTTTCCAATTTAATTCAGTTCATTCATTGAAAACTATTGATTGCCTGATAAATTTGTTTTGCATAGTGTGTAGAAGATCTACATTTTTTCTTTTAGATTAATATGCACTAAATATGTGAGTTTTCAAAAACCATTTAATTACTCAACTTACTCAGAGTTATTGCTTTGGTACAGTTTCCCATGAAACTCTAAAACTAAAAATTCTACATGCATATGTAGAGGTAATTGTCATAATCTGTGTCTACTCTTTACTGTCAAGAAAACAAAAATTAAAACAGACAAGTAAAAGTTATAGATTATAAGCTATTGATGTGGACAAAGAAATTAAAAGTTTATATAATCTAAATGTCTGTCTGATTTTGTAATCAATTAATGCCACTTTACTAACAATATTATAAGATCTATGTATGTAGACAGGTTTATTCCACTTAGTTTACTGAAGTAATGTGATGCTTTATGTAAAGTAATCAGTCAATAAATTTCCAATTAATCAATCTGGACATTGTTTGATTTATGTCCTATCTATATTCCCCCACATTTAAAAAAAATGTTCTTCTAGATATCTATTCAGCTAAGAATCATGCAATGTTATATGTAGTTCTTTCACTTAGCATTCTCATAATGGATAAATTTTTGTACTTCTCTAGGTATTAGTTTCCTCATCTGAAAATTAGAGGAAGGATTTTAGCTTCTGATGTCCTTTACAATTCTAAATCTATTATTCCATGACTCTTTCTTATGAATGTTTTTCATTTTTCCAAATGTCCTCAGAAATACTTCATGAAATTGGTTACTATGTTACATAATTACATGTAATCAACCTTTCTATACCCAATCAATATATTTTATCATTGCTATACTAATAGCAATGCATATTAAAATGTTTACTATAATTTGAAAATGGTCTTTTACAACAGGAGCTATGTGGCTCAGTAGGTAAGAGTGCTAATCCCAGAGTCAGGAGGATCAGAGTTCAAATGCAGTGCCATATAATTACAGGCTGTGTAATCCTGGGTAAGTCATTTGCCTCAGATCTTCATACATACAATAAGCTAGAAAAGGAAATGATAAATCACTTTATTACTTTTACCAGAGAGAAACAAAAAGAGATAGAGACACAGAGAGACACATACATACAGAAAGGAGAAAGAGAGAGAGAGAGAGAGAGAGAGAGAGAGAATAGCAACCTATGTAAGGTGATTATGGTGAGCAGGGAAAACTAGATACAAGTTGAATATAGAATTGGGGATTATCCCCAACAACACTCTTCCCTTTCCCCCATTTTGACTGGTTAAGTTCTGGGAAACTTTCTATAAATTCACCTAAAATAATGCAGGTCTGCTTCAAAGTATTTTTAAAAAACAAGTCTATTTGTAGTATCTACTTCTTAATCATTTTTTTCATATCTTTTGGAGGCTAACTCTAGAGGATCTTAGATGAAATTACATCTTGCTCATATCAGACCTTCCCATCTCTATAATGGGAACAGAGAAGGGATTAATTTGCACTTGCTGCATCTGGGTAATTATCAATAATGGGATACTTGCTGCTCTCTAAAGAAATATTACACTAAAATCAAAATGGCACTTTTTAATCTTTCACCATTTATTTTCTTTTTATATGGAGAAATACAAACATTGTAATTATGGACAAAGACATATCTTTGAAATGAAAACCTCTTGCTTTGATTACTAACGTTACCTATGGGTCACTGGACAAATTCCTTCACCTCCTTCAACTTTCCTGAGATAAAACATAATAGGGGAGAACAAATTGTTTCTATGAACGTTTAATTCTAAAACTATGCTTTTTAAAAATATTTAAACACTTTTGGAAATATTTTATTTTCTGATTTCAGGTCAACTTCTCTATTTCTAAGTAGAAGTTTCAAAAGATGAACAGTGATTAAAAAACATTTCAAGTGATTTAAGGATCTGTACTTGCTACATTATATTAAACTTCTTGGACATGTCTTTCAAAATGTGATTAAAATGCTATTTTGATGTTTTGTTTTTGTTTTTGTGAATTCAGCATTTTTTTCAGTCAAACACACAGCTTGGATTGAGATATTATTTGAAAATTTTTCTGTTTCCTTACTTTGAGTTGAATCTATAAAAACCAAATGTGGAAAAAGAATAAACTCTCATATAATGACTTGATTATAGATTGTTAAGAATAGACTTTTTTCCCACTCATCATTCTCTCTTCAGTTTTTTACTGAGCTGTACTCTTTTGGAAATGCTTTTGAATGGGATGATCTGAACTTATGTAAACATGCATTGAACAGCTGAACAAAAATGTTTATAGCCCAAAACAGGAGGTTACTCATTGGCACTTGTACAATGCACAGACATTTTCACCCACAGCCTGTAATTTCAATATTGTATTTTAGTGAAATTATGAACTCTAGATGTCTAGAAAGATACCATTGCTAAGTTTAAAAAAATGATTGTTGGAACTAGTTGATAAGATTTCTTAATTTCTTCATTTTTAACAAGTAAAGTTACAAAACTCAGGGAAATAGGACTTAAATTCAAATTAATATAGGAAAATATAATTTTAATATTTATTAAGCTCAGTATACTACTATAATTTTTTCTCATCAATTTGTCTACTTTTAAAATGAATAGCAACTCCTTTATTTCTTGAATGATTTTTTATCTTAATAAAAAAGTTGTTTCTTTTGTAATTAAGTTTATAATATAGAAAAGTATGTACATACAAGGGGTGTATATTCATATAATGTATATACCTAAAATTAATATCTTGTAATATTTATTGTGAGTGTAATAGTGGTATTAAAACT
This sequence comes from Myrmecobius fasciatus, assembly GCA_023553655.1. Classification (NCBI taxonomy): domain Eukaryota; kingdom Metazoa; phylum Chordata; class Mammalia; order Dasyuromorphia; family Myrmecobiidae; genus Myrmecobius; species Myrmecobius fasciatus. Next base: position 15,404 of record JAJPUD010021418.1, on the reverse strand, counting down.
AGTAATAAATTGTTTATTGATGCAATTCAGCAAACATTTATTAAGTATCAACTATGTACTTAGTTTAGATACTACAATGTCAAAAATTAAATGTCTCTTCCTACTAAATGACATTAAATTCAGTTTGAATCAAAGCTTTTACATACATAGGAGAATATAACTTGTTTTGCAGAAAGAGGGATAGAGAATTAATAATCCAAATTTGAGGGAAATCATCAAAGTTTTCAAGAATTTAGAAACAAAATTGGAAGTTTGAAGAAAATAAAAATACTGAGAAAAAAAGTTGAGAAAAAAAATGGATTTTTAAGAATTGAAGATCTCTTGCAACAAGCAGAAACTAAATAACCAGGTTGGAAAATGGTAAATCAGATAATTTGGCTGAAATATAAATGATAAAATAAGAGTGAAAGGTTGAGTACTAACTTGATCACAAAGAATCTTAAATGTTGAATTAAAGATTCATTTTCCTGAGACAGATAGTTCCAGAAGTGTGGTAAGCAAAGTTATGATGTGGTAAAAACTGAGCTTTAGAATTGAACAGCTGTTTAGAAAATTAAAGAGAAAAGGCACTGGAAGTGTGCATATAATTTGTAGATCATTACAATAATCTATGGGTGTCTAATTTAGGATTTGAAAAATTGTTTTGTTTTTAATTTCTTTTAAAATATAGTTAGATAACAGTAATTCAATAAAATGGATTTCTCTTGAAATATTATGTATTGCATTTCATACATTTAGAAACATTACTTGGGGACCTCAACTTTTCCCTCTCAGAATTAGATGAATCTAACCACAAAATAAACAATAGAGGAACTAGGGAGGCTAATAGAATCCTAGAAAATTTAGAAATGATAGATATCTGGAAAAAATGAATAAGGATAGAAAGAAATAGACAATTTCCTGAGCAATGCATGACACTTACACAAACCTTGATCATGTATTAGGGCATAAAACCTCATAATCAAATGCAGAATGAAAGATGTAGTAAATGTTTTATTTTCAGACTTTGATGCAATGAAAATTATAATTAATAAAGAGCTAGGGAAAGACAGGCTAAAAAGCAATTGAAAATTAAATAATATAATTCCAAAGAATAGTGGGTCAACAAAAAAAAATCACTGAACTATGTCAAATTTATAAGAATACAACTCCTTCCCCAAATGGTAAATAGGTAGCATGAACAGACAATTTTCAGGTGATGAAATTAAATCCATCTATACTCACATAAAATGCTTTAAATCACTGTTGATTAGAGGAATACAAATTAAGACAACTCTGTGGTACCACTTCATACCTCTCAGATTGAGATTGACTAAGATGAAAGCAGAAGATAATGTTAGAGGGATATGGGAAAACTGGGAAACTAATGCATTGTTGGATGAGTTGTAAAATGATCCAACCATTCTGGAGGGCAATTTTGAGTCAGGCCCAAAGGACTCTAAAACTGTGCAAACTCTTTGACCCAGTAGTACCAGTACTGGGTCTGTATCTCAAGGAAGTCATAAAGGAGTGAAAAGAAGCTACATGTACAAAAATGTTTGTAGCAGCTCTTTTGTGATGAAAAACAATTGGAAAATGAATAGATGCCTATCAGTTGATGAATGCCTGAATAAGTTATTATATATAAAATCAATGGAATATTATCGTCCCATAAGAATGATGAACAACATGATTTGTGAAAAGCCTGGGAAGATTTACAGAAATAGATGCTGAAGCAAACAAGTAGAACCAGGAATACACTGTACACAGTAAGAACAAGATTGGTCTATGATCAACTAAGAAAGTCTTGATTCTTCTCAATGGTTCAGTGATCTAAGGAAATTCCCAAAAATTTAGGATAGAAAATGCTATCTGCATCCAGAAAGATAATTATGGAGATTAAAAATAAATCAACACATGCTATATTCATTTTTTTCTGGTTTTTGTTTTCCTCTTGTAATTTATCCCTTTTATTCTGATTTTTCTCTCTCAATGTGATTCATGAAGAAATGTGACTATAAAATGTTAAAATACATGTCACCAGAAAAAAGAATTTAAAAATAAAAAATAATGTTATTCTGAGGAAAAATTATGAGTTCTATCTGATTGATCATGTGATATATCCCACATATACACATTGTAGTTGGAGGGTGATAAGGAAAATCTCCCCATTTAAATGGAGATAAATGAATATTTGTAAAACATCAAAGAAGAATGGAAAGACTTTACAATTAATTTAATGTAATGCTTAAAGAAAAGGGAAAAAAAAGCAAAAATGTTGTTAATCTCACTTACAAGACAAGCTGAACATGTTCTCCACATAAGCTGAGAAGATTAGAAAATGGGTATGTTGGTTATTAGCAATAGAAAAATAATCATATATTTATTCTAATGAAAGGCCAAACGTTTTTAAAACCACTTATCATCTGCCAAAAGGAGGAAAAATGGATTTTTGCTCCAGTCCAATTAAACCTGGCACTACTAATTTTTGAAAAAAAAATAAATTTTTTTTCAGGAATATATTCTATAAAATTCAGTTCACAAATTTATTCCATCTCCACAGGTCTGAGAGGTAAACTATCCTATGTTCCTCTAATTTGCTTATAATATCACTCTTTATATACAAATCATGAACCCATTTAAATCTTATCTTGGTATGTGGTGTTAAGTGTGGGTCAAGCCCTAATTTCTTCCATATGAGTTTCCAATTTTCCCAGCAGTTTTTGTCAAGTAGTGAGTACTTATCCCAAAAGCTGAAGTCTTTGGGTATGTCAAACACTAGATTGTTAAAGTTATTCCCTAGTTTGTCCTGTGATCCTATCCTATTCCACTCATCGACTACTCTTTTTCTTAGCCAGTACCAAATGTTTTTGATGACTGCTGTTTTATAATATAATTTTAGATCTGGTACAACAAGGCCACCTTCATCAGCATTTTTTTCATTAATTCCCTTGAAATTCTTGACCTTTTGTTCTTCCAAATGAACTTTGCTAATATTTTTTTTCCTAGATCTGTAAAATAATTTCTTGGGAGTTTGATCAGTATGTCACTAAATAAATAAATTAGTTTGGGTAGTATTGTCATTTTTATAATATTTGCTCGGCCTACCCATGAGTACTTGATGTTTTTCCAACTGTTTAGTTCTGACTTTATTTGTGTGGAAAGTGTTTTGTACTTTAGTTCGTATAGTTCCTGACTTTTGCTTGGCAGATAGATTCCCAAATATTTTATACTATCAACAGTTATTTTGAATACAATTTCTTTTTGTATCTCTTGCTGCTGAACTTTGTTGGTAATATATAAAAATGCTGATGATTTATGTAGATACATTTTGTATCCTGCACATTTGCTAAAGTTGTGAATTATTTTTTTATAAAGCTTTTTATTTACAAAACATATGAGTGACCTTTCAACATTGATCTTTGCAAAAAAAAACTTTTTTTTCCCAAGCTTTTCCTTTCCTTCCCCCATCCCCCACCCCTAAATGACAGGTAATCTAATACATGCTAGATAGGATAAATTATATGGCAAATACAATACATGTATACATATCTATACAGTTATCTTACTGCACAAGAAACATCAGATCTTTTTATGTTTCTCTTGTGTTCTGTGTTTGTAGATCAAATTTTTTGTTCAGTTCTGGTCTTTTCAGTAGAAATAGGTGAAATTCTCCTATATCATTGAATGACCATCTTCTTCCCTGGAAGATAATGCTCATTCTAGCTGGGTAACTTATTCTTGGCTGTAATCCAAGTTCCTTTGCCCTTCGGAATATCTGATTCCAGGCCCTTCGATCCTTCAAAGTCGAAGCTGCTAGGTCCTGTGTGATCCTAATTGTACCTTCCCGATATTTAAATTGTTTCTTTCTGGCTTCTTGTAATATCTTTTCCTTGGTATGATAGTTCTGGAATTTAGCCACGATATTTCTGGGGGAATTAATTTTTGGGTTTCTTTCAGGAGGTGATCAGTGGAT
>JAJPUD010021417.1:0-22329 GCA_023553655.1 Myrmecobius fasciatus | reverse complement strand
AATTTGTAACGGAAAGCTATGTAATGGTTATTGATGAAGAATTACACACACATATGTTATGTAAATAAAATAAAAATTAAAAAAAAAAAGAAAATGGGACTTCAAACCCAGTGCTCTTTCCACCAAATTCATAGGCTGCTACTGTCAAAGACATGATACCTCACTGATTAGCATTCTGGTGAAAAGCTGCTCTATTCTTGAACTGGTTGATCCTGCAAATAAATTGCATCCTCAATAACTTTTATCAATTATTTTAGTTTCTCCTTGTCTGCTGGCTCTTTCCCTATTTCCTATAAGTACCCATATCTTCCCAATCCAGAAAAGAAAATCTTAACTTCAGCTTTCCATTCCTGATAAGTACATTTTCTGCCATTTATAATTAAACTACACAAAACAATATCAACAACAAAAATCCAGAAACTAAAATGGCAAAGAAAAGGAAGAGTCTTGCCTTAACTCTCTCAAATTAGTCCCCAAACAATTATAATGTCACAAATTGAACTCTGGAATGAAAAATCCATGAAAGGGTGGGAGTAAAACAATTTTTCAGTCTAAGACAACTTAAATGATTGGAATAAAAAGTTTATCCTGCTGCATTGAGAGTACAGAGCATTCCAGCATAAGCAATACTCCACCAAGACAGCAGTAGGCCTCAAGGAAAACTAAATCAGCAATAGCATATTTTAGAGATTTTAGTACACAGTCATTAAGAGGTCAGACAACTGGTCAGAAGGAGATTTCCAGGGTTTATTTGCTGTTTCTGGGAGCAGGACTCTGTCCTTTTGAACATAGGTATATCCAGGTCACAGAACTAGGTCACAGCGCTATTAATGATTTGTTTGTTCAACGATAAAAGTCCCTTTCTTTCTTTTAAAAGATAACAGTCATCCATTGGTCTTAGGAACCAAAAATTTTGGTGCAACTGTGCAAAAAATGAATTTAAGTTCAATTTTAAATTTAACTCAAGTGTAATCAAACATAACTTACATTTCCAAGAGTGAACAGCAGAAATAGCACAACACAGCTTGTATCCACAGAGGATCAGATAACCTGGTCACAGTTTCAGGACAGAAAAATGGTACCTTTGTTCTCTCAGTGACCACAGTGGAAAGGAGAGGAGAATAGTAAATGTTTTTTATTCTTAGAACTTAACCTTCTGGAAGAACAATAAACTAATAGACACCCTCTGTAAATAGCTGTACAAAAGAAAATGAAGTCTAAAATATTGTACACTCAACTGCAGAATTAGAGCCCAACTTTAATATAAAGTTAAAAGTCAAGAAATAGGCAGGAAATATTAGTAAATAATCACAATAAAATCAATGAACCATAGAAAGTTACTATGGTGACAGGAAAGATCAAATTATAAGTTCAGAAAAAGACAGCAAAGTCAAAAACTGCTAAATCTCAAAGAACAAATGAAAACTGCTGGATAAAAATGTATGAATAGTTTGATAATCTTTTGAGCATAGTTCCAAATTGCTCTCCAGAAAGGTTGCATCCGTTCACAGTTTTACCAACAATGTATTAGTGTCCCCGTTTTCTCATATCCCCTCCAACATTCGTCATTATCTTTTCCTGTCATAGCAGCCAATCTGACAGGTGTGTAGTGGTATCTCAGAGTTGTCTTAATTTGCATTTATCTGATCAACAGTGTTTTGGAGAACCTTTTCTTATGGCTAGAAATGTTTTCAATTACTTCATTTGAAAAATGTCTGTTCATATCCTTTGAACATTTATCAATTGGAAAATAGCTTGAATTCTTAAAAAATTTGAGTCAGTTCTCTATATATTTTAGAAAAGAGGTTTTTATCAGAACCTTCAATTTAAACTTTTTTCTTTGTTTATTACTTCCCTTATAATCTTATCTGCACTGGTTTACTTTGTACAAAAACATTGTTAAGTTAATATAATCAAAATTATCTATTTTTGATCAATAATGATCTCCAGTTGTTCTTTGGTCACAAATTCCTTCTTCTTCCATAGATTTAAAAGGTAAATTATCCTCTGTTATTTTAATTTGCTTATAATAACATTTTTCATGTTTAAATCATGAACTCATCTTGAAATTATCTTAGTATATGGTGTTAGGTGTGATCAAAATCTAGTTTCTGCAATACTAGTTTCCAATTTTCCCAGCGGTTTTTGTCAAATCATGTGTTCTTAACCAAAAAAACAGGGTTTTTCAATTTTTCAAAAACTTTATTATTATAGTCCTTGACTATTTTGTCCTGTGAACTTAACTTATTCCACTAATTGACTATTTTTTTAGCCAGTACACGAAGATTGTAATGACCACTGCTTTATAAAATAGTTTTAGGTCTCACTCAGTTAGGTCACATTTTGTGGCATATTTTTTCCCATTAATTCCTCTGAAATTCTTGAGCTTTTGTTTTTTCAGATGAAATTTGAAATGATTTTTTCTAGATCTCTAAAATAATTTCTTGGGAGTTTCATTGTTATCGCACTAAATAAGTAGATTAATTTAGGTACTACTCTGGTTTTTATTACATTTGCTCAACCTACTCATGAGCATTTGATATTTTTCAAACTGATTAAATCTGACATCATTTGTGTGGAAAGAGTTTTGTAATTGTGTTCATATAGTTGCTGACATTCCCTTGGCAGGTAGATTCCCTGATATTTTATATTAAAAACAGTTATTTTAAATGGAATTTCTCTTTGTATTTCTTGATACTGAAATTTGTTGGCAATTTATAAAAATGCTGATTTATTTGGTGGATTTATTTTATAACCTGCAACTTTGCTAAAGTTTTGATTTCTAGTGGTTTTTTAGTTGATTCTCTAGGGTTTTCAAGAATAATACATCATAGGCAAAGAATGATAATTTGATTACCTCACTACTCTAATTCCTTTAATCTCTTTTTTTCCCTCTAATTTCAAAGCTAACATTTCTAATACAATATTGAAAAGTAATGATGATAACAGGCAATCTTGACTCACTCCTCATCTAATTGTGAATGGTTCTAGTTTGTCCCCATTATATATGATGCTTGCTGATATTTTTAAATAGATGCTACTGATCATTTTAAGTAAAAGTACATTTTTTTTCCTAAGTTATCTAATGTTTTTAAAAGGAATGGTTGCTGGCTTTTATCAAATGTTTTTTCTGCATCTATTGAATTAATCATATGTCTTTTTGTTAGTTTGGTTATTGATATAATCAATTATGATAATGCTTTTCCTAATATTGAACACAACCTGGATTCCTGGTATAAATCCTACTTGGTCATGGTATATTATCCTGGGGATGATTTTCCGTAATCTCTTTACTAGAGTTTTATTTAAGATTTTTGCATCAATATTCATTAGAGAAATTGGACTATAATTTTCTTCCTCTCTTTTCACCCTACAAGTTTTAGGTATCAGCACCATATCTGTCTCATAAAAGGAATTTGGTAGGGGTTGTTCCTCCCCTATTTTTAAAAAATAGTTTATATAGTATTGGAATTAATTGTTCTTACACTGTTTTGTAGAATTCACATGTAAATCCATCTGGCCCTGGAATTTTTTTTTTAGGGAGCTGATGAATAGTTTGTTTTATTTCTTTTTTCTAAAATGGGATTATTTAAATAATTTATTTCCTCTTCTGTTAACCTGGACAATCTATATTTCTGTAGATATTCCTCCATTTCACTTAGATTAAAAAATTTATTAATTTATAGTTGAGCAAAATAACTCCCAATTATTGCTCTCTAATTTCCTATTTATTGATGTTCTTTCTTTCATTTTGGAGACTAACAATTTGATTTTCTTCTTTTCTTTTTATTATAAAAGTAACTAAAATTTACCTATTTTGTTTTTTTTTTCATAAAACCATGTTAGCTTTATTTATTAATTCAATAGTTTTCTCATTTTAAAATTTATTCATCTCCCCTTTTATTTTTAGAATTTCGAATTTGATATTTAATTGAGTTTTTTTTTATTGATTGAATATCTTTATTTATTTATCTATTATTTTTACTGAGGCAATTGGGGTTAAGTGACTTGTCCAGGGTCACACAGCTAGGAAGTGTTAAGTGTCTGAGGTCAAATTTTTTTTAATTTTTTTTATTTTATTTTATTTGCATAACATATGTGTGGGTAATTCTTCAACAATAACCCTTACATAGCTTTCCGTTACAAATTTTCCCCCCAACTCCCCACCCCTCCCCTAGATGGCAGGATATCCACTACATGTTAATTATGTTAAAATATTGGCAAATCGAATATATGTATACACATTTCCAAACTTATCATTGTTGTGCAAGAAAAATCTTTTCTACAGAAACGATATATCAGATAAAGGAAACACAATGTAAGCAAACATCAATCAAGGAGTATGAGAATGTTATGTTGTGGTCCACATATCACATCCCTCTCTCTGGGTGTATATGGCTTTCTTCAGTGAACAGTTGGAGGTGGTTTGAAACATTTCATTGTTGAAGAGAGCCATGCCCGTCAAAATTGATCGTCATATAGTACTGTTGTTGCCGTGTATAATGATCTCCTGGTTCTGCTCATTTCACTCAGCATCAGTTCATGTAAGTCTCTCCAGGCCTCTCTGAAATCATCTTGCTGGTCATTTCTTACAGAACAATAATATTCCATAATATTCATATGCCATAATTTATTCAGCCATTCTCCAATTGAAGGGCATCTATTCAATTTCCAGTTGCTAGCCACTACAAAAAGGGCTGCCACAAACATTCTTGCACATGTGGGGCCTTTTCCTTCCTTTATGATTTCTTTGGGATATAAGCCCAATAGAAATGCTGCTGGGTCAAGGGGTATGCACAGTTTGATAACTTTTTGAGCATAGCTCCAAATTGTTCTCCAGAATGGCTGTATCCATTCACAGCTCCACCAACAATGCATCAGTGTCCCAGCCCTCCCACATCCTCTTCAACATTCATCATTAACTTTTCCTGTCATTTTAGCCAATCTGACAGGTGTGAAGTGGTACCTCATGGTTGTCTTGATTTGCATTTCTCTGATCAATAGTGATTTGGAGCACCTTTTCATATGACTATAAATAGTTTTAATTTCATCCTCTGAAAATTATCTGTTCATATCCTTTGACCATTTATTGATTGGAGAATGGCTTGAATTTTTTAAATATGAGACAATTCTCTATATATTTTAGAGATGAGACCTTTATCAGAACCCTTAAATGTAAAGATGATTTCCCAATTTATTGCTTCCCTCCTAATCTTGTCTGCATTGATTTTGTTTGTACAAAAACTTTTTAACTTAATATAGTCAAAGTTATCTATCTGGTTTTCAATTAAAAGTTCCAGGTCCTCTTTGGACATAAATTTATTCCATCTCCATAGGTCAGAGAGGTAAAATATATTACATTCCCCTAATTTACTTATAGTATCACTCTTTATATCCAGATCATGAACCCATTTAGATCTTATCTTGGTATGTGGTGTTAGATGTGGGTCAAGCCCTAATTTCTTCCACACTAGTTTCCAGTTTTCCCAGCAGTTTTTGTCAAATAGTGAATACTTATCCCAAAAGCTGGGGTCTTTGGGTTTATCAAAAACCAAATTGCTATAGTTATTGCCTAGTTTGTCTTGTGATTCTATCCTATTCCACTGATCGACTACTCTATTTCTTAGCCAGTACCAAATGGTTTTGATGACTGCTGCTTTGTAATATAGTTTTAGATCTGGTACAGCAAGTCTACCATCGTCAGCCTTTTTTTTTTCATTAATCCCCTTTAAATTCTTGACCTTTTGTTTTTCCAAATGAACTTTGCTAGTATTTTTTCTAGATCTCTAAGATAATTTCTTGGGACTTTGATTGGTATGGCACTAAATAAGTAAATTAGTTTGGGTAGTATTGTCATTTTTATTATATTCGTTCATTCTACCCATGAGCATTTTAAGTTTTTCCAATTGACTAGGTCTGATTTGATTTGTGTGGAAAGTGTTTTGTAGTTTAATCCATATAGTTCCTGACTATCCCTTGGCAGATAAATTCCCAAATATTTTATACTATCAACAGTTATTTTGAATGGAATTTCTTTTTGTATCTCTTGCTGCTGAACTTTATTGGTAATATATAAAAATGCTGATGATTTATGTGGATTTATTTTGTATCCTGCAACTTTGCTAAAGTTCTGAATTGTTTCTAGTAGTTTTTTAGTTGAGTCTTTAGAGTTCTCTACGTATATCATTAATTGAGTGTTTTTAATTTGTTCTTTTACTAGTTTTTTTAGTTGTAAACCCAATTCATTAATCTTCTCCTTCTCTTTTTTATGCAAGTAAGCATCTCAAGATACAAAATTTCCGCTAATGATCACTCTGGCTGCATCCTACAAATTTTGGTTACTGTTGTTATTTTCTTGGATGAAGTTATTGATTATGTCTATGATTTGTTGTTTCACCCATGCATTTTTAGGATTATATTATTTAGGTTCCAAAAAAATTTTGGTCTATTTTCCACTGGCTTTTTATTGACTGTGATTTTTATTGCATCATGATCTGAAAAAAAAATGCATTTACTATTTCTATCTTTCTGCTTTTGATGTTGAGATTTTTATGCCATAATACATGGTCATTTTTCATAGGTTTCCTCAGCTGCTGAGAAAAAAAAGATATACTCCTTTCTGTCTACATTCAATTTTTCTCTAAAGATCTATTATATCTAACTTTTCTAAAATTTTATGTCCTTAACTTCTTTCTTATTTATTTTGTAGCTCCATTTATCTAGTTCTGATAGAGCAAGGTTGAGAACTGCCACTCATATAGTTTTGCTGTTTCCTCTTGCAGCTCTCTTAACTTCTCTTCTAGGAACTTAGATGCTATACCATTTCATGCATACATGTTCTGTATTGATATTACTTCATTATCTATAGTATCCTTTAGCAAGATATAATTTCTTTCCTTATTCCTGTTAATTAGATCTCTTTTTGCTTTTGCTTGTTCTGAAATTAGGGCCACTATCTCTATTTTTTATTACTTCACCTAAAGCATAATAGATTCTGCTGCTGCCTTTTACCTTTACTCTGTATGTATAACTGCTTTAAATGTGTTTCTTGTAAACAATATATTGCAGGATGTTGATTTTTAATCCACTCAGCTACCTCCCATTTTATGGGAGAGTTCATCCCATTCACATTCAGAGTTAACTGTATATTTCCTGACATCTTACTTATCCACAGTTATGCCCTTCTCTTTCCTTTTCCCCTTCTCTCCTCTCCAGCATTTTACTTCTGACCACCAGTCCTCTCAAATAACCATCCCCCTTTAAAGCCCTTTCACCTTTCTTATACCTTTCCCCTACTACTTCTGTTTTCTCTTTTCTCAGCCTCCCCCTTTCTTTTCTCCTTTCCCCTCCCACTTCCCTATACAGTGAGACAAATTTCTCTGCAAAACAAAAATCTCTGATTTTCTCTCTTTGAGCCAAATCTGATGAGAGATTCACACAATTTTCACCCCCTCCCTTCTATACCTCAATCATAATAGATATATTTTGCCTCTTCATGAGATGTAATTTCCTTCATTTCACCTCCATTTTCAACTTTTTCCAGTACAATCCCCTTTTTAACTTTGGTTTCTTTTTTTATGTTATCACAGTAAAATAAACTTATACCCGTACTCTTTAAGTATACCCATAAAAGAGATATAGTTCTGAAGATTTCTTTCCTTTTTATCTTTTTATGCTTCTCGTGAGTTCTATATTTGGAAATCAAATTTTTTGTTAACTTTGATCTTTTCATCAGAAATAAGTAAAACTCATCTGTATCATTGAGTCCACATCTTCATTTTAGCTGGATAATTGATTCTTGGCTGCAATCCAATTTATTTTGCCTTTCAGAATATCCGATTCCAGGCCCCTTGATCCTTTAAGGTGGAAGTTGCTGGGTCCTGGATTATCCTGATTGTGGCTCATCAATATTTAAATTATTTCTTTCTAGCTCCATGCAATTTTTTTTTGGTTTTGTTTGATTTTTGAAGTCTTATTGAGTCATTCACTACTATTTGTTCAATTCTTATTGTTAATTTATTATTTTCTTCAGTTACCCTTTTTAGCTCCTTTTGTATTTGGCCAATTGAATTTTTAAATGAGTTGTTTTATTCATTGCATTTTTTCCATTTCACAAATTCTGTTTTTCAATGAATTGGTTTCTTTTTCACATCTATTTTGATGGGAGTTATATGCTTTTCTCATTTCATGATATCCATTTTAAGGAGTTTTTCTGTTTTCCCTTTTCCATAACTTCATACAAAGATCTCATTTCCTTTCCCTATTTTTCTTCTAGCTATCTTCTAACTTTTGAAATTTTCCATTAAACTGAAATGGGGGCCAGATCATACCATTCTTTGCGGCTTCATCTGGAGTTAATTTGCTTTTAGGACCTCAGGATTTGAGGTCTGTTCTTCTCTGTTTCCATAAAATTATCTATGGTCAGAGTCCTTTTTTTTTTTTTTTTTTTTTTTTGCTGGAGGTATGTTCTTAAGGCATAAGGGCAACAAACAACCTAATTTGCCCTGGGGCAGTTCTGCTGACTGATTTCCAGTGCTGGGATATCATGGCCAAGTCCCATGGGGGGACTTCTTCTGGGGCTCAGTAGCTTAAAATTTGCATTTTATATTTGCTTTTGGGTGTCTTACAGCAAAATTGCTAAACTACCTGCTTGCAAATAGGACAGAGTACCCTAAGAGCCTCACAGTAAATTTCCCAGTGTGTGGGCACCGCAATGATCTGGCTTCTGGAATTGTGTTGTACTCCAAATATTTGTGGATTCTGTCACTTCAAAACCAGTTCAGAGGCTTAATCTGTTGTTAATCTTAATCTGTTGATATGAGGGGAAAGTAGGGGGATATCTGATGTCTCAGATACATACATGTCTACTCTCTGCCACCTTGGCTCCATCTCCCTGGTCTAAAGAAAATTGTCCTGAAGTATTATAACAAGAGGAGAAAGTACAAACATAAAAGAGGTCACCAATCACCACTTGAAAGAGATACTATGAGGAAAACCTATAGGAGCATCATACCCAAATTCTGAAACCCCCAGGGCAAACATAAAATTTTTCAAGCAACAAGAAAATATTCATTCAAACTTAGCAAAAACACAGTCAGAATCATACAAGACCTGGCAGCAGCTACTTTTAAAAATTGAAGGTTTTGCAGTACTCTAAATTGAAGAACAAATGAACGTGGTTTTGCAACCAAAAATATCATACCCAGCAAAGTTCAGCATAATCTTGAATGAAAAAAGGGACATTCAGTGATTTGTCACACTTCCAGGCTTTCGTTGCAAAAAATACTAGACTAGTAAAAATTTAACATATAAGATCCAAGAGAAATGCAATTTTACAATAGAGAATAATTACAAGGGACTCAGTAAGGACAAACTGTTTATGTTTTATATATGGAAATATAAATCATATGTTTAAGATTATCAATAGTAATTGGGTAGTTGGAAAGAAATATTGAGATAGTGGTGAATATGATTTGATTCTAAATAGCAAATCTGTGTAGGCAAAAGTGAAAGAGTCATTATGTCATATAGATGAGATCCAAGATGAAGAATTTACACAGAAAAATTAAATAGGGGAAGAGAGCTTGTAGTTGTGGAGCCCTACACTCATAGAGAATAGATTTTAAAAGGAATAATGAAAATATAATTAGAAATTATAAAACTTCCAAATTTAAAAAAAAAATAAGGAGAGGGAGTAGAATAATCAGGAATATAGAAGGATGTTTAGATTAAGGGAAATGGGATAAATAGGAAAGGAAAGATTAAAGGAGAGGATAAGTAGGGCATCTTTGGAGAGCTGGATAGGTTTAGTAATAATAAGGCAAGAGAGTGGGTAGAAATCAAGCATATATGTATATATGTGTATGATTTTAGATATCTATGAATGTTTTTATAAACAGACAGATTTGTATTATGTATGTTTATAAAATATTTTTGCACATTGTTGTAGCTTTTTGGGGGGAAAAGGCAGCAGAGGGAATAAGTAGCAGGACAAAAGAGGAAAAATAATAGAATAAAAATTGTACAGCAGAGAAGAAAAGAAAATCCAAATGGAAACACAAAGGTGAACTGCTCTGAACAAGTGTATGGAATTTATTATATAGAATTTCTTGAAATAGTAATTTATTGGTTCATATATTGCATCATCTTTCATATTCTGCTGTGGACATGGCAACTTTTTTTCTATTTTGTATTTAAATTTTAAATAATTCAATAAATTTAAAAATAAAAAAATCCCTCAAAACTTAAAACTGGTAGACATTTAAAATTCAACATGTGAAAAATTCAACTCATTATCTTTTCTCTTAAACCTTCTTACCTTTTCTGTTACTCTAGGTGACAACATCATCTTCCCAGTCCCTCAGGGTTACAATCCAGATGTGACTTTTTACTTTTACTAATCTCACCTATATCCAATCTATTGTGTTTCGTAATTGATTCTTCATCCATAATACATTTCAAGGATTGTTCTATAAATCCTATGAATGTCATTTTTGGCTAGATATTTTATCCCTTGGTTCAGTTTTTGCAAAACCAGAGTTGATTCCCCATCAAAACAAGATATTAGAGTGAAACTTTTGGGGGGAATATTTTTATATCATATCATAATAAGAAAGGTCTACAATAAGAGGAAGAGGACTTTAGTTAAAAGTCCAATTGAGCCATGAACAAGTTATAGTACCTTCAGCTGTTAGGTCCAAAATTTCCTCATGTATACGCTATATCAATGATCTGGTCTTACTCTCTTAGGTCAATATATATTACATTTTGCCCTCCCTGCATTTCTCATATTTCCCATAAATTAGAGGCTCCAAACAATTTTTCTTTCCTCAGTATAGGGGCTCCAAGCCTCTACCATATTCTATTTAATAACTTAACAGTCAGATTAGCATTTTAAAAATAATATTTACTTTAAAAGCATAGCAAGATAAAAAATACAAATATTTCCACTCCATATCTTTATGTCATAATTCCTTTTATACCATCACAATCAATATGAAGAGAAGAGAGTTAGGTTTAAGGTCTAGCTTGGTTCCTGCATAGGAAAGTAGGATCCCAATAAATTTTAAGTTCAAAGCTCCCTTTGGATTTGAGTCACTGTCTTCTCAGGATATTTTAAATAGAATGAAGACAACATGTGATCTAGAATTTTTGCCTTCTGGGTCCTTATGGATCACAATCCTGAGCTAAAGATCCATTACCTACATCTCAGACAAATGAAACTCAATAAAAGCAAAATAATTATATTCTTCTCTGAATCACATGACCTAAAAAGAAGAGCAGACAACTTTCTGGCTCTTTTCAACATAAAGCTTTGTGCTTCCCATGTTGAGTGAATTAGTCCTTCACTTTTGGATTCCAGAAAATGAGAGACTGAGATTGTCCCAGTCAGGTAGAATTTAAAGGTGCAACCAGTTCCACCTACCTAGAAAATGGAAAAAAAGATTATATGGTAGACCAATAAAGAATGTCCATACATGAACCTGTCTTCTAGAAGAAGGTCATTGGCATCTGTCAAATATATTCCTTCATATTATTTGGTTTGGACACACATCTAAATTCAGTAATATATAAAAACATAAAATTGGTTATTCATATGACCTCTTACAGATCTAAATGTATGATATTATGATCCCTCCATAATTATGAGAATCACAGTGTATTATCCACATAATCCATTCCAAAATAATTCATTAAATGTGATGCTCATTCAATGTTTATTCAATATTTAATTCAACTTGTGGTGACAAGACCTAAGGAATTAAAATATTTGGAAACTTTCTCTTTCATTCTCCTTTAAACTCCACTTGCCCCCTCCCTCCAAAAAAACACAACAAAATAAAACACTTCAAATATTTATTTTACTATGCTTTTCATAGTCTATCCATATGTACTTTAAATGAACTGAGTTAGCAAAGTCAAAAAACTGAAATAAAAATTTTTGACAAAGTTAGATCAAAGGTATAATTACATGGTTTCAATATGGTAGGTAAACCAACAACAAAGATTATAGAAAAGAACCACTGCATATGCTCAATAGATGGCTTCTACTTTGAAATCCTTCAGTCATCCCAAAAATATTTATAAATGTATAATTTGTTAAATGTTCACTTATATGAAAGACTTAATCCCCTATAAAACAGTATTCAAGAAATCAGCCAGTTGTGAAAAGGCTTGGAAAAAGGTGACATGTTGATTACTTTTGCTAGTACACTGCCAAGTAAATAATGAAGCCTATTACATTAATGAATATTTGTGGGCTTGATTAAGGATTTATTTTCTATTTGCAGGGATATAATAATTTATTTATATAATAAGTTTTCTACCTACAATTTATGGTGACGAATCAGAATATTAGAAGTTACATTACAAGATGTTTCTTTCTAAAACAAATTATTATTAGTTCAAAGATTTTGCTTTTCTATGTCTAATTACTCATTTTTTGTTTTCAAAATTTAATTCCAGAAACAAAATCCCTTGTCCTTTCCTTGTCCCCCTTTTGCCCCATTATTTCACTTGATTTTTTTTTAATTTCCTGATCAAAGCATTTTCACCTCTACCTCTTGGAATCACTGTCTTCCTTCAAAATTCAAATCAGAAACCATCTCTTAGAACTCAACCTGTACAACAAAACTTTGTACTGTTTTTGGATTTAAAAAACAAACAAAAACAAACAAACAACAACAACAAAAAAAAAACAACCTTAATGCTGAAAAATTGAGAATAGTTACAAGAAAGTGAACATTCTGTGTAGCATGACCTCTGATATTTTTATGTTCATGGATCTTAGAATTAAATCTCTGCTCCTGGGACAAATGTGTCTGTGATAAAAGTCAACCTTATAAGGAAATTAGATGACTGATAATTTCCTGGATTTATATTTAATTTAATCTGGGGTTTTTAACTCTTTTTGGGTAATGTATCTTTTTTATCAATCTCAAGAAAGCTACAAACTTCCCTGAAAATTTCAATTCCTGTATTTATAATTGAAATATTAAAATTTTATTGAAGTATTTTTTTCTCTCACAAGTTTATGAGCCTCTTGAAATTTATATATAAAACTTGAAACTATATGATCCCTGGGATAATAATTCCTTACCTTGTTCAACCTTTCACTTTGTACAAAAATAAACAAAGAAATAGTAAGTTTTTCAAAAGCTTCTGCTTGTGCAGGTAAGTGCACATACACATATCCCATTAGCAGTATTTGAACCAACAGTTTCTATTCCTAGCGTAGTCACTTTTCAGTCTCCACACTGCTCTCTCCTACTTAAATAAGATCAGACCTAGTCAGTTGGAAAAATATTAAGTGCTCATGGGTAGGCCGAGCAAATATAATAAAAATGACAATACTACCCACATTAATCTACTTATTTATTGCCATACCAATCAACCTCCCAAGAAATTATTTAAAGATGTAGAAAAAATAGTAGCAAAGTTCATTTGGAAGAACAAAAGATCAAGGATATCAAGGGAATTAATGAAAAAAAAAGCAAATGAAGGTCACCTTGCAGTACCAGATCTAAAACTATATTATAAAGCAGTGGTCATCAAAACCATTTGGTACTGGCTGAGAAATAGAGCAGCCAATCAATGGCATAGGATAGTATATCAGGACAATCTAGGTAATAACTTTAGCAATTTAGTGTTTGACAAACCCAAATACCCCAGCTTTTTGCATAAGTACTCACTATTTGGCAAAAACTGCTGGGAAATTTGGAAACTAGTGTGGAAGAAATTAGGGCTTGACCCACATCTACGAAGATAAGATCTAAATGGGTTCATGATTTAGATATAAAGAGTGATATTGTAAGCAAATTAGAGGAACATAGTATAATTTACCTCTCAGTCCTGTGGAGATGAAATAAATTTATGTCCAAAGAAGATCTGGAACTCTTAATTGAACACCAGATACATAATTTTGATTATATTAAGTGAAAAAGTTTCTGTACAAATAAAACTAATGCAGACAAGATTAGGAGGGAAGCATCAAATTGGGAAATCATCTTTAAATTTAATGGTTCTGATGAAGGCCTCATTTCTAATATATATAGAGAATTGTCTCATATTTATAAGAATTCAAGCCACTCTTCAATAGATAAATGGTCAAAGGATATGAATAGACAATTTTCAGATGATGAAATTAAAACCATTTCTAGTCATATGAAAAGATGCTCCAAATCACTATTGATCAGAGAAATGCAAATTAAGACAACTTTGAGGTACCACTACACACCTGTCAGATTGGCTAAAATGACAGGAAAAGATAAAGATGAATGTTGGAGGGGATGTTGGAAAGCTGGGACACTTATACATTCTTGGTGGAACTGTAAATGGATCCAACCATTCTGGAGAGCAATTTGGAGATATGCTCAAAAAGTTATTGAACTGTGCATACCCTTTGACCCAGCAATTTTATATTGGGCTTATATCCCAAAGAGATCTTAGAGGAGGGAAAGGGACCCACATGTTCAAGAATGTTTGTGGCAGCCCTTTTTGTAGTGGCTAGAAACTAGAAACTGAATGGATGCCCATTAATTGGAGAGTGGCTGAATAAATTATGGTATATGAATGTTATGGAATATTATTGCTCTGTAAGAAACGACCAGCAGGACGATTTCAGAGAAGCTGGAGAGACTTGCATGAACTGATGCTGAGTGAAATGAGCAGAACCAGGAGATCATTATACACAACAACAACATTATGTTATGATCAATTCTGATGGACATGGCTCTCTGCAACAAAGAATTGTCTCAAACAAGTTCCAATTGTTCAGTGAAGAAAACCATATACACCCAGAGAGAGGGATATAAAATATAGAACACAACGTAACATTTTCATGCTTTCTATTGATGTTTACTTGCATTGTGTTTCCTTTCTTGAATTTTCTTTTTTTTCCCTTGTAGATAGGATTTTTCTTGCATAACTTGTCAAGTATTATTACATTATTAACATGTAGTGGACTTCCTGCCATTTAGGGAAGGGGAGGGGATTGGGGGTAAAATTTGTAACGGAACGTTTTGTAAAGATCAATGCTGAGGAACTACCCATACATATGTTATACAAATAATAAAAAAGAATGAATCTTGAAAACTATCTTTTCATATATTTTAAAAATAAAAACCTATTATTTAAGAATATAACTTTGAATGAAGGCAAAGTCAAAGAATTTGGGGTTTGCATATTTACTGCTGTGTCTTATTTCAAGAAGCTATTCCACAGATGCTTCATAAGTTGCATCATGGAAAGGAGGCAATGATAAAGTAACACGATTCTATATAATTTATCCATATCAATTCTTTCTTTAAAAAGGGAGGCATCATAAAGAGGAGACCAATGAGGAAGGTAACTTTTAAAATGAAAATTAACCCACCAAGTGTAATATCAATGTATCAAATCATATGCAGAGACAAAACCATAACATCTCTAAATGGCATGGATAGATCTTTACTAATTCATTTATCCCATTAGTAAAGATAAATTATAATTTACACTTTAATTCTACTACAAATTTATATTTTTATACATTTATTTTATCTAAAAGTATAATTGCTAACACATTCTCCAATTGGCACAGGTATGATTTTTTTAAATGCTTACCCAGTAGAATTATTAAATTTCATCTAACACTTGAGTACCTTACTCTCCCAAACCACATTCTCTTTGACCTTCTGCAAATATTGATATTCAAGATATATACATTATGTATTTCATACTAACTCTGATCTTTATATCTAGGAACTTAGAATTCAATTAAAGTTAAAAATCCATTTAACACACTGAACTCACTATTAATCCTTGACTAATTGTTTCCTTTACAATTTCCTTCTACATCACCATGTTTCCAATTTGATATCCAATTTATTGGTGATCACGTTTTTTATGCAAGGAATTTTTGCCTCAACTTATTAATATTCCTTCTAAGCTCTGATTTTTTCTCCACAATTCAAACTGATAGTAATTTATCCTGTATTCAATGCATTCATTTGCCAAAAAGTAGACGAATCATAAACCGAACAGAATGAAAGTTCAGGTGCTAAAACTATTACTATTAGATGATGACCCCAGAGCAGGTAGAATAAAAGTAACTTGCAAATGCAAATAATATAGAATTCTTTAACATTGTCAGTTTTTTCTCAAAAAGTCATTGGTTCTTGAAATATTAAAAATGTTTTCATGAAATCTCTTGGTTTCCAGGACTTTAATCACTTAAGAAATACGTCCTTAGAAATCTATTTTTTTAAGAATGGCAAGATTACTAGGAAAATAAAATTAATACTTTTGAAATGAAGGAGGGTGCATCAGACCATGGGATGAGAACATAGGAAAAGAGTTTAAGATTTAAGAAATTAAAGGAATCAAGGTTTTGGTTATGTTTCTTCCTTCTTCTCCCATTCCTTTCCTCTTTCTTCTTTCCCTTCGTTCCAAACGTTTCTTGCTGTGTTTAAACCCATGATTCAGTACATGTTGTAAATAATTGATATGAAAAATCTTCCTTGCAACAAAAAGAAGCAATTATTCTTTAACTTACAATATTAATTTTTTTCTGAATCACTGAAATGTAGCATTATGAAGATCACACATGTCAAATGCACTGTTCGAAGTCTTTCTAACATGCTGACCAATCTTCTATCTAAAATAAAACTTTGACTTGTTACTCAACTCTTTTTCTAGTTAAAATATCTAGTTAAAGAAATACCCAATGTCTGTGAAGCTCTATATTATGTTAAAACTCTTCAGTCTTACACTTTAGCTTGATTTAGTCAACAGATATAAGGACACAATGCTAGTGGGAGGGGGCAAAGGAGTAATTGGGTGGAAAACTGTGGGGTTGTTATAACAGATATTACTCTAGATGTTATAACAGCTTGCTCATGACCTCCACTACTTCCCAGCCATATATTCTGATTTATCAATATACATTGATTTGAAAATGACATTTTACTGGTGTTTAGGGTTGAGTGACAGATTTCAATGACATCAAACTCACAGAATCTATGATTTTTAAGTGAACTTCATGAACATCTAGACAAACCCATACACAAAAGGAATCTCTATTATTATATGGTGCAAAGTCATTCATCATTACATTGAAGAAATAAAGTGGAAATTAATCCACTACCTCTTATGTCAGTTCATCCCATTTGGGGCAAAATTGCATTGTTCTATAGATAACAATTTTTCCCTTTGTTAGTTCCATACATCATTCCTGATTCTACCTTTTGGGGAAGGTAAAATTAAATTGCCTCCATTTCCCACAGAATAGAGAAGTCAGATCTTTGACTATATTATTATTCCTCTTACTAGCATGAGTCCACTTTTCTTAAAAATCAGAACCAAATCTTTCAACAAATTTTCATATATCATATCTCTCAAGCCTTTCACCATCTGTATTGTCCTCCTCTGAACACTTTTTCAATTTGTTAATAAACTCCTTAACACATGGTCTGAAAACTCAACTAAATACTCTAAATTAGCGTGAGTGAGAGCAGAATATAATTTTATAATTATGTCTTCATACTTGGAAGAAATGTATATCTTAATGTAGCTCAAGATCTCATTAGCTTTTTTAAACTACTACTTTAATAAATATTGAGTATGCACTCCACTACATCCCCATGATCATTTCAGAATAACTTCTGTTTCAACACATCCTCCTTAATTTTATAATGGGGTATATGGGATATTCAGAGAGAGCTGTCTTATGTGTTATAAGATCTTGACAAGCCCTCTTCAAAACTGATCATAAATCTTTGGTCTCCATCTTTCACTCAACTCACCTGTTGTACCAAGAAAGTATAACATACACAGCAGCCACACCCATGAAAGACTATCTCAGCAGTTGGGCAAAACCAGGTTGAAGGTAAACTACAGACTTCAAAATCATTAGTGAACTAGAAAGATGTCTACTCCAAACATGTAAAGACATCTCCCAGTGGAATAGGCAAATGAAAACAACTTTTTTCCAATAAGTGTAAAAGTAGTTGAAGCAGGCTCTGTGAAGTAGTTAAAGACTGGTCAGACAGCAAAGATGCCAAGATCATTCACTGTATCTAGGGTCATTGCCAAGCATTTTGACTTTTGTATTGCCACTGGGCTTTGATGACTCAGAAAGAAAGAATGAGATTGATGATTTTATGCAACATTGACTCACAAATCCAGTATTTATTCAATTGTTAGACACCACCCAATGACATGATAGATTTTCTTCAAAAATGAAAGAATAAAAATAACTTTCTTATCCTTCTTCAGTATACTGTTCCAGATTCTATTTGTTATCTTCCATAATCTTTTTACATCCTATATATGTTAACTTAATTTCTTTCTTTTGCATCTCTTAATTGTGGAAACATTTATTACAAAGGCAAAAAATGATTATGCCCAGCAAAAACTAAAAACATCTGAATCTGGATTGTTTCCTGGTTATTTGATTCCTTTTTTTCAGCTAATAAAGAAGGCAATGAATAAGCATTTGAAATATAATCATGTTAATTATATAACACAGAGATATTAATGGGACTTGGATTTCATTCAAATACAATGGAAAATCTTACAATATAAATTGGGAATTTGGAGAAATGTAGTTAGATCTCTATTTTTTATCTGTAAAGCAATATTGAAATTCTTTTGGTATAGACCAAGAATTGTATGGACCAGCAGAATGGTCCAGATATTTTGTCATCCTACTTATTATTGATTATAGATTAGAAGTCTATACTTCCTATAGTACATTAACTACATATAGCTTAGCTTCAGAAACTTTCTCTTTACTTATTTTTTTCCAAATCCGTTCCCCAATACATCTTGATTTGTTTTTCATGAGATTCATAAATCTAGCCTTAACTCTTCTCTATAATTTTACATTGATATTTTTCATTTTTAAAAGTCTTAGACATCATCAGCATAAGTGGTAAAGTTTTCCAAAACTATTATATAAGGCTAGACTTAATATATATTTCATAAGTTTTAGAAATTCTCTTTTTCTTCTCCCTTGATATTAATTTCAAAATTAGGGAAGCGTCCCCTAAATATCTATTTAGTTATTTATAAACCATTACACTTTAAAATATTCATTAGTAAAATCATTGAGTGTAGATTGTATGAGAAAACACTAGTAACTCTAGTATGAGGAATGCTGAGACATTTTCAAATCTGTTTTCCACTTTTGGTGTCCACTTGATCCAGCTAACTCTAACTTATGGCTCCAAAAAGTTGCTGTATATGTAATGGCCATAGCTCAGTTAAACATTTTGGCAGGCAAGCTAAACTAGGTTGAGAATAAATGAGGGGTTTCAAGCAAATTTGGTAAACTGGGGGGGGTGTCTATCCCAATCATGTGAAAACTTCTTCTAGTGGAATGAGCAGATGAGAATAATTTGTTCCACTGGCCATGAAGGCAGCTAAAGCAATAGGTATGAATACACTGGAAGCTATAGTCACAACTCTGTACACAAGCAACTCAGGCCATACAATCATTTTCTCACTGAAAGCAGAAGTGGTATTTGGCAGCTCCCTAGGTGTTTGAGAAGCCTTTTAAGACTAGCTCAATTAGTATTATGAGAAAAGAGTTAAAAAAATATTGCCCTTAAAATAAAATTGTCTGCTTACCAATGGCAGCCGGATTATTAAGGCAGGCAGACACTCCACCTTGCAGTAGAAAAACACCCCTAAAATTACAAAATCTTCTGCAAAGATGATTCCATTCACCAACAGTACATTCTATATAGATGCATTTATAGACAATACAAAATTTGGTAGACGCGAAAGACAAACAGTTCTTGTGAGAGAACTCAGCTGATCCAAATATCATCAAAAAGCCCTGAAACAAGGCTGCTAATGAAAGCCAGCTTACTAAAGTTGGAATTAGATTCAATTTTGTTGTGTTTTGTTTTTCTGGAATGGTCACAGTAAAATGGAGTGTTTTGAAACTGGTGTGTTTTGTTCTCAAAACCAATCTAGTCAACAAGCTTCTATGCCTACCAAAATGCATAAATAATAGCCCCAGAACAATGAAATTGCCACTGTAAAATGCCATGCCACTGTTAGTCACTTTCCACTTTGAAGAACCTTGACAATGTTAAAGAAAATGTTTCACGAACACCTGGAGACCCTTATCATCAATGTTCCAAAAAAAATAACAAGTTTATAATTGTAACTAATACCTGAATATGCTCAGACTACCAGCCATAGCAGAGTTCTTTGGCGGCATGGAATTGGAAACAGCATTTACCTAAATGCAAAAAAAAAATGTGGATGTACTTTTATAGGAAACACTGGCATTTAATAGAGTATGTGATTTTAAGGAAAAGAGATGAAATATGAGAATGACAAATGCAATGTGTAGCCCAGAGTGCTGGACTGGACATAGACTTATCTTCTTGAAGCTAAATGTTCACATTCATCAAAAATCAACAGTGCCAAGGCAAAAAGACTCCAAGAAGAATTCATCTCCACAGATTAAATCACTTCCATGAGCAAGAACAGTTTGCTACTAACTTGGAAGGAAAGTTGAACCAAAACATGGTTGGCACCAGTGGAGCAGAAAAGGAGTGGACAGCTTCAGATATCAGGTATACAGCAGGATATTTGCTCATCTATGACAGAACATTCACAAATATCAAGACTAGTTACATAAAAATGAAGGGAAATTTAGAAGTGGCTTAAATTAAATGTGAAAACTCCACAGGATGTATGAACAGGATAAATCATCCATCAGTAAGGCAGCATTTTATTCCATCAAAAGTAAAGCACAAGCGAAGCTTAGAGAAATACATAACTTTTGCTTTAATAAGAAGCCAGTTGAAATTCAGTTTTATGCTGATAGTGTCAATCCAAAGTGCTTTTAGGATGCACTATTTATGGGGCAAAGACCAATGTATGTCAACTACTCAGTACAGTTGGACTACATTCTACAGTGATAAGAACATGATTCTAGAAAGATAACCTGAAGACTTTCCTGGTGTTATTAACAAAACATTACCAATCACAAGTTGAAACCATTCACTGTTTACCTCAAGTTAAGTTCAGTTCCTCCCTAGCTGAAAATCAACCTGAAGAAGAGGTTTTGAATGCCATTAGGTTTTTATCTTATGGCAATGCCAGCTGAGATTAATGAGGTGAGTGGCATCCTTTGCTCATAAGAAAGCTGACTGAAATTTTGTAACATGAGGAAGTTATTTCCTTGCAGTTCAAGGATTTGTCCATTGTCAAACTTTATAAAAGAAAATGGGATATATAGTCCTGTGACAATCATGGTGAGGGTGTCTCTCTCTTAGTCATTGTTGGAATGATTTGCATAAGTCCTCCTTAAAAGGCTGATTTTCCATATGGAAGATGATCATTTAGCTGAGAAGCACCTCTCAGATTAGCTAAAATGACAGGAAAAAACAATGATAAATGTTGAAGGAGGTATGGGAAAACAAGAAGACTGATACATTGTTCATGGAGTTGTGAAATGTTCCAACCATTCCGGAGAGCAATTAAGAAATATGGCCAAAAGGCTATAAATATTTGCACACACTTTGATTCAGCAGTGTTGCTATTGGATCTATATCTCAAAGAGATGATAAAAGAGTGAAAGGGGCTCATATATGCAAAAATGTTTGCAGAAGCTCTTTTTAGTGGCAAGGAACTAGAAATTGAGTGGATAATCATAAATTTGGGAATGGCTGATTAAATTGGGATGTATGAATGTAGTGGAATGTCATTGTTCTATAAGAAATGAAGAACAGGTTGATTTCAAATTAACTCATATGTTTCTCATGGTTTTGAATTGTATTCATATATTTACTAATTAAGGTTTCATTTTCTCTTTTTTTTCTTATCATTTAAATCCCCATGCTCTTAATGTCTTGATAGCTCTTTCACACTCCCATTAATACAATGGTATGATTAAAAACAGAAATGAAAAAAAAATCAAGAAAATAAAAATTTCCTCTGAGAAAAAAACACCCACATGGAAAATAAATATAAAAGAGATAATTTAAGAAAAATTAAAAATATTTGCACTACCAGAAATATGAGCCAGCATTGTATCTTTCAAAAAATCATCAAGGAGAAATGCTTTAATATCCTAGAAATAGAGTGTAAAATAAACAAACAATAAATCATAGAAACAATCAATCATGTCATCCAAGGGAATGATAATAATGAGGAAACATGCTGAAACTTATGAAATGCAGTCATAACAGTTCTTATAGGAAATTACATAACTCAAAATGCTTACATGAATAAAATAGTGAAATAAAATATCAATAAATTGGACATGCAACTAAAAATATACAAAAAGAACAAATTAAATCCCACCCAATTGAATGCCAACTCAAAATT